>JBCJKH010071962.1:0-19344 GCA_039877255.1 Loriculus beryllinus
CTAGACCAGGTTGCTCAAAGCCCCATCCAGCCTGGCCTTGAACACTGCCAGGGATGGGGCAGCCACAGCTTCTCTGGACTGTTTCAGTGTCTCACCACCCTCACAGTGAAGAATTTCTTCGTAATATCTAATCCCCTCTGCCAGTTTAAAGCCATTTTTGTTTGTCCTATCCTTACATGCCCTTGTAAGAAATCTCTCTCCAGATTTCTTGTAGGCCCCCTACAATTATCCCTATTATTATTATTATTATTAACCCCTATCAACTGGTGTGTGGCAAGATGTGATAATGGGCTTTTAAATAGATTCCAGAGGAGCATACTGCAGTTCGGGATGGTGGCAATGAATGAAAAAAAAATAACAGTAGATAAAAAAAAAAATCAGTAGATAAACGAAAGGAGACATATATTTGGTTCAGTTTGTTCTCATTTCCAAATTGCTACTTCACCTGCGTGCAAAGAGAAGTGTGTGAAGTGTAAATACATGATGAGTCTTTTAGCAAGGAACGGACACCACCCAGAGAGGTTTTGGGGTATTTCATACCACTACATAGTAGTGCATTATTGGATTATGATGCCATTCACCACCTTTGTAATCTTTCAGAAATAATGCCTCAATTCCTGTGCTCAGAGATTTATAACCTGAGTCAATCTTTGCATCGTGAGACAGGTATGGCAGTAAACCATGCTGCAGAGGTGTGTCTGATCAGGGCTGGATACAGCCCCAAGGCACATTCAGGGTGGCGCATGCTGTGCTGTGTGATGTCTAAGTATGTGCGTAAGCTGCTCATGTGTATGTCCCCAGCAGAAATTGTGGGTGAGGACATTGGCACCTGCACTGCACAAGCTGCTTGCCTGAGGCCAGCAAGCTGGGGCTATGTCTGTCTGGTGGCCTCTCATGCGTGCTGCATGGGGTGGAAAAGTCTGCTTTCAATGTAAAAAACAGATAGAAAAATATATGCAGAGTGAGAGTGAGAATGTAGTAGTGCTAAATTATTCTTCTTAGATCTTTTAAGAGGTAGCAGTAGAGGCCACTGCTTTTAGCCTAAGGCAAACTGAAGAGATGTCATGAGGACAATAATGGAAGGCAAGAGGCAGAGGTGAGATGGGGCTGAAGGAATAAACATTTCCCCTGCACAGCTAGTGCCAACCACACAATGAGTTCAAGCTGGTTTAGGTAACTCAAGAAAAATACGGCTAATGTTTAGATGGAGTCTTCCTGCAACAGTATATACTTTTACTGTATTGTAACACACACTTTTCTGTAGGTGATGGTGTAATACAGCAGTGGGCTCTGGCCTGTGTCAGAGCAGGAGCCAACCTCCTGCCTCTAGGAGCTCAGCTGTGTACTCAAAAGGTGCCTTAGCCAGCCTGGGAGCTTCTCAAGGGAAGGAACCTCAACAGAGCTCCCCAACTTTTCCTCACTAGATGCTTGTAGACTGAGGCTCTTGCATCTGGCCTCTGCCTGAGCTGCAACCTCATGGGTGTTGCAGCCCTGCCTGTGCCTGTCCTTGGGTCATGTTGACTTGGCCTCCAGCATCTGAGGTACAGGCATGACTGAGCTCTGTTCTGTTTGCCACCCGTTACTGCTTCTTCACATCCTAAACCTTACCAGAATTACAGTCAGAAGCTCAGCGTAAAGCTCTAATAGCAAAACTTGTAAGATACCAGTTTTTCTTACAGAAGTGACACACTGCATAAATAAAACACTCTGTAATCCAGTAAGATGATTGTTTTCCCAGGATTCTGGTTGCTGCCATCTGTGCTTTGTAGAAAGGAGGTTTTTCACATGGTTGCTGGGAAGGGAACTTCTCCAAAACCAGTAGCTGGCAATGGAAATCTTCACCTCCCTGTCTGCAGACTGTCTTGGATTTCCTGGTTTTTTGGAAGCCCCATGGCTTGCCTCTGGACTTGTGTGTCCTCTTGAAACTTGTGCGTCCTCTTGAAACTTGTGCATGCCACTACTCTGGTGTGGCTTTCTCAGGAGGCAATGCATTCCTAGTGACTTGACCAGAGATGTAAGATACAGTAGAAAATATGGCATAAACCATCATTTTGGATTGAGGTTAAGACTATTCTTCCTTTCCTGTTTCATTCTTTATCATTAGGCTCCTTAAGTATACCAAACTTGCAGGCACTGGGGAGCCAGGTTTGAAAGACACACTCTTTCTTTTAGGTGATCTCCTTAATAGTGGATGAAAAACTTTACCACATTTTTGCTGGCAGAGAGTTCTGTCCTGACCAATGTAAATACAGTAATTGTGGCTTGCCTGAAGGATCATTATGCCTGAAATTCAAAGTATTTCCTGGTTGTACTCTCCTTGTTATAACGTTTTCCATGTAGTGTAACTTCAACCAATTGTCTCTTGCCCAGTCACCCTGTGCAGCTCTTATAGACCCCAAATGTATGATACCCTGTACGTCAGTCATATGTCGAGCCATCATACTTGTTACCAGGTCTGTGACTTTGGGCACAGGATCAGCTTTCTGGTACTTGATGTGGTCAGGCTTTTGTCTGCCCTGAGGGATCCTGAACGCTGCCTATTGCCAGAGCATGAGTTTCTGGGCTCTGACTGCTGATCAGCTCAGGACTTTGCTCCGGCTCAGTCACTCCTGGGGACTGGGGTGCAGCACCACTGTAGATTGGACCTGCCATGGGTGACCAAGCCATCAGCAAATAAAAATCAATTGGTCTTTTAACATTGTCATCTATAACCTGCAGAACTAAAATTAATTTTCTGACTTTTATCTTTAAATATCTAAATATAATTTTAAATCCTTGCGAAAAATAAGAACCACTAACCTCTGTCCCAGGACTGAGTTTGGAAGTCATAACCTTTCATAGCAATAGTCTTTATTACTTATGAAAGTAATTTGTCAGGAAATGTGCTGGTTTATGAAGAACAACACTGTATTTTCATCTTTGACCCAAAACTATGAAGTGAAAAATAATTACTGTCTAGGCAACGTAATTGATTTGAAATGTTCCTACAGAAGACTTAGCTCCTGTGCCTATACAGCGTATGTATAGATTGCATACATAGATCTATACAATCTATGTATGGATTGCAGAATGCTTTAGAAAATAGAAGGATAAGATGTGTAGCTCCTTACTGTGTTGTACCATAATTAAAGAAAAACCTAAATCATGTTGCTAAAACTAAGACAATCTCTACACTCGTTCAGAGCCTGTGGTCTATGTTCTCTTCAGGCATTCAGTTAAATTGATTTTGACGATTTGTTAAACTCATTCCCATTTAACAAATAGACTTAAGATTATTATTTTCATTAAATCCTTGGGCTTAAGCTTGAACAAAATTAGGTCTCTCCTAATACTTCTCTAATTCAGTCTTTTCCATCTTACACTGGTGCTGTTTTGTGGGGTTTAGCAGCTCATACAGTGAGCTGAGGAGCAAAGGTCACTCAGCACAGTACTCCTAGCAGCGCTGGAAATTGAGGTGAGAGAGCTGTATACTGACAGTGTCTGTGGCTCTGGCATAGCGGGGCTGGTTTAGCATGCTCTTCCCTTGGAAATTCCAATGCATTTGGTTATGACCTGTCTTTCCAGGCTGCATTTTGATCTTCCACATGACTTCTTTTAATGTTTACCTGCTGTCATCTGCTGAAGCCATCCATGCCCAAGCTGTTCACTGCACATCAGAGAGATCTTGCATGTAAGAAATCACTGACGCTAGCTATCATTGTGTATTATATTGTGTATTTGGGTGACATAGTCTAGTGTGAGGTGTCCCTGCGGATAGCAGGGGGTTGGAACTAGATGATCTTAAGGTCCTGTCCAACCCTAACTATTCTGGGATCTTATATATTTGCATCCACACATAACCTTAAATTTTCCAAGTAACTTTATAAACAATATTTTTCTCTGTTTTATTTGCAGTAGTCACATTTTTGTTATTTGACACCATTTGCCAAAGGTAGTTACTTAAACTTATGCCTGCTCTAGCATTTCCTGGTTTTAGCCTGATGCAGCCCAGCTTGATTTCAAGGCTGTTACTTTTAGCTTATAGTAGTCCGTGCAGGATCAAATACATGACATTCAGAGAGACCACAGTCCTGCAGACATGTTTTTTTCTGCTTTCTTAGGCAAACCTGTCAGGGCAGTTGTGCTGTTGAGATCATGGTAGAGGCAGAATTTAGCCAGGAACAGTTAGCCTTATCCCTATAGGTGTGTATCCATCTGTCCACCCATGTTCTAGCCATATATACATTTTATCATACCTGCTTGTCACTATGTAATCATATTAAGGCCATTTCCCATGAACTGTCGATGGGCACTGAGATATGTCCACAAGTCTTTCTACACTCCCGTAAAAGTGCTTTTTAACACCTTATGAACATTTTTTATTTTTTTTTTTTTAGCTAAAAGAACAGTTCCAAGCCACTCACATGTGCAAGAAGTGCTTTTATTTTTGCTTTAAGTGAAAGCCATTAAGGTCTGTAAAAAGCTGAGTAGAAAACTGTGCTCTACCTTTCAGCAGGCAGGAAAACCAGCTGGTGATCACGGCTTAAAGGTCCCACAGTTTATAATCTTGCACGGTACTTTAGGACTTTCATTATCTGTAGGTACAGCTTCCAGTCTCTGGAGGACCTCCGTACCCTCGATCAGTTGCCTACAGGAGGGAGAAAGTGCACTTATGATCTGTCTCCATCTGAAGCCAGATCTGCGGCTTCTGGCTTGTGCAGGGCTGTAACATACCCAGGCACTGGTTTCCTATTGACAGGCTGCACCCACTCTGGTCTTTAAAAAGTTGGTCTTTGCAATGGAGTTGCAAACGCCATCACTTCTTGATTAAGTAGCCTCTAGCTGGCATTTTAGGAGAGGTGAAAATACTGTAGCTTTATGCAGCTGCATTTGTTTAAAGAAGTAAGTGTACCATGTGACCCAGCTACAAATGGCCATCACTCTTGAGGAGAAACAAGTCAGGAGATGCTGTCGAAAGTGACAGTATTAAAAGTGACTCCTTTAGAAGTATCTTTTGTTTTCTTCCTTCACAGCACCAATCTGAATCCTGAAAACAGTCCAACATTTTGCAGTCTTTACAGTTTTGAGCCTGTCCTGCTCCCCCAGTGTGGGAGCATGAGCTGTGCCTTCTGCAGGTACCGTTGCAGCAATGGATGCCGGCAGTGCTCCTGAAAGCTTTATACCACATCCCGCCCCAGACAGCTCAGCCCAGCCAGCACAGTGGTACTACGTGGAGAGGACATTGCAGGTGGCCCTTGCCCAAGTGGGGACATCAGAAGGACTGAGCAGAGCAGAGCTGGAAAGTGCCAGGCTGTGCTCGTGTGCTGTGGCTACCTCAGGATTAAAGTCTCACTCAGATTTAGGAGGGTCTGGCTATAAGATCATAGATCCTGCACCTTTCAAATTACAAAGAGCTGGTAGCAGGGCAGAAACCTTATGTGAATTGCTGATGGTTATGAACATATCCAGCCAGTAATCGCTTTTGAGTTGTCTCTGTAGGTTAGACAGTTACACTTTTTGCTTCCTTTAAAAATCCGTTCTGTGGTTATAGTCCGTGATGTGGTTAACATGGAAACTGCACTGCGAATTTCTCTGTCTATGGTAATACATATGTATTTTGCTCTCTTACATCAAGCAAACTGCCCAGAGCAATAATCTTCCTTATTACATTATTGAACAATCTAAAACCCTTGATAGGGCCAGCCATATACATTAACCTGCTGAGAACAAACTCCCAGCATGCATTCACTAAAATAATCCCTTTCAGCTTGTGAGGGCAGAACAGAGCCTGAGGCTTTGCTCAACACCTCCTGTCCATCAGGGCCCATCTTCAGCTGACACCAAGGTTTGCAGCCTTGGTTCAGGAGATGCCCTTGCCTTAGCTTTGCCACTGGGTTTTCCAGCTCATGAAAGCCAGGCCAACATAGAGAAAGGAGGGATAGGTGTCACTAGGCACTTCAAATCTGACTTTTCTATCCTCCCTCTGGCCAGAGGCATCTGTATGGCAGCTGCTGTAGGGATTTCATGGACACTTATTCCCAGGGCAACATCCCGCACAGTTCAGTAGTGTCAAGCTTCTGTGTACCTACCCAAAAGCCACGTATTTCTTGTCCAGGTAGGGAGATGGCTGGAAGGTGATGTAGAACTGCGAGCCATTGGTGTGGCGGCCCTTGTTGGCCATCCCAAGGATCCCTCTTCCCTTGTGATGGACAGAGAAGCTTTCATCTAGGGAGAGAGTTCAGGGATGAAAGGCTGCAACTGTGCTGCTCTCTTTGCTGCCGTTCACTGTACAGCTGCCTTTTGCCAGCTCCCACAAGTTCCCCTTTCCTCCTCCACTCTCTCTTTCCCTTCTCTTTTCCCCCATAGGTCTCATCGAGTCTCATGCAAGCAAAGTCTGGTTTGAATCAATGTCCTTCCTAGAAAGAGCTTTCCACAACTGTCTATTGCTTAAGCCAGTAAAGAAGCTAATGAAAAAATACCCATAAAAAAGCACTCTAGTGAGTATTAGAGCCGCAGCAATGATGCCTCTGGCTCCCCTTTGTCTGTGATGTGTTTCATCAGAGCAACTCAAGGCACTTAGCACAGCATTTCCTCATGGTTACTTGGGATTATTCCCACTGTACAGATGAGGAAGGCAGGAGGCAGAGCAGGTGTTCCAAGCACAGCCTCTGCTCTGCCTCCCCTCATGCTGCTGCCTGCAGTGAAGAGAACAAAATCCCCTGTGAGCGCAGACAGGACTGTGAGGGGAGGACATGCAGGAGGGCAAGCAGGAGACTTCTTTAGCCAAATGAAACGACAGAGCTGAATGAATGGAGAGTAGATATGTAGTTGAGGAGGCCAGGGTGGTCCCTAGAGCAGAAGCTTTGTTCCAGGGTGAGGAGAGGAGGCAGGTGATGGGAGCAAGAGCCGCAAGGAGGTGAAGAGGATGCTCTGTGCCAGCCAAGGAAGGACTGGTGAGGCTCTCAAGAGGGGTGACTGTGGAAGAAGAGGCATTAGTTGTGCTTGGGTTTGGGGGATGATGGCAAGGACTTGATTCCATCTTCTCCATGGAGGGGAACCTGGCTATGAGGTGTGAAGCAGGGAGTCCACTGATCCTGGCCTCCCCTGTCACTTGTCTCAATCCTTATCACACCGAGCAGTCAGGACCCCCACTGAGTTCTCAACAGACTTGAAGAAAACTGTAGAAATAGTTAGATCTTATAGTTCTCTCTTTTTTGTTTTCTTTTTTAAAATTCTACCCTGTTTGAGAGCCACTTCTCAGAAACTGATTCATAAAAATGGCAATTGGATTTTAACTGAATGGTTACTCCCTGGCTGCTGCCCTGTGGTTTGCAAGATGATTTCAGCAGACTCATTTTGAAGCAGGATGCTTCATCCTGTGGCATGACGCTCCAGTCCAAGTGATTTTCTGTAATCACCTCAGCTCGTTCTGCTCATTACAGTAAAATGCAGTTGTGTCCCATTAATTTCAGCAGGCGTTGGTTGCAGTGTGTGGCCACTTGCCAAACACAGAGCCTCCCAGAACATTTCCAGCTGACAGAGGCATCTCTCAACCTTTGCAGGTATTGAAGATATTTCTGTTCTGCCCTCAGAGTAGAATAGTTTTGCAGGAAGTACTGGGAAAGCAGTCTTAGCCTTAGAATAGAAAGGTATACCCAAGGGAACACCTTTCTCGATGAAAAGCAGCTTTTAGTTGGAAGGGGGGCGGGGAAAAATTAGCAATCGTCTCCTTTAATACATCAATACGTGGAGTATGTGCAATATGGGTAATAAAAGTCTTCCAGGGACACTTTCAAAACTGACAGATTCCAAATTAAATCCACCTTAAAATCACTTAAACTATTTTGACGCATTGTCACCTTCCCACATGACATGGGAGCTTCTTTCCTGGGTAGTGCAGAGAAAGCACAAGCCTGGAGGAGGAGGATGGAGCTGGGAGCAGAACACTGCACGTGGGGCTGGGGCTTCATGCCGCAGCTTGGGCAGCATGCGGGGCTGCAGCTCTCCTGTATGCAGAGGTGCCTGTGCACGCTCAAACTCATTTTCCTCCATGGATGATTTATACCTGACCAGAAAGTGCAAAGAGTGTAAGGTGTGCACTGTCACAAATCTATTGGGTAGCACTGCTGGAAAAGCAATCCTTAATGACATCCACCTTGCAAACAATTTAATAGCCAGTCCTGGTTTTTTTCAGTATTGGCTTATGCTCTTTCTGAGGCGTGTGTGTCCCAGGAGTCTGGGCTTGCTGCTGTTTCAGGAGCAGTAGCATCAAGGAAGTGATTTTCATCCCTTCCTTCCCACTCTAGGCAGCCCAGAACATCAGTGTCTGAAGGGGCTGACAAGAAAGCTAGAGAGGGGCCTTTGACAAGGACAGGTCATGATAAGACAAATAATGATAAGGCTTCAAACTGAAAGAGGGTAGACTGAGATTAGATATTAGGAAACAGTTATTCCCTGTCAGAGTGCTGAGGCACTGGTACAGGTTGCCCAGAGAAGCTGTGTTTGCCCCATCCCTGGCAGTATTCAAGGCCAGGTTGGACGGGGCTTTGAGCAGCCTGGTCCAGTGGAAGGTGTCCCTGTCGATGGCAGGGGGTTGGAACTGGATGAGCTTTAAGGTCTTTTCCAACCCAAACCATTCTATGGCTCTATTATTTATTGCCTTAAATCCCCCAGACTGCCACTTCCAGCAGTTTTCCAGCACACCAGTGCTGAGACATAGCTGGGTGGCCCTCCTCCAGCTGCATTTTGCTCTGTCCAGGGCCTCAGGGTGACAGCAGCGTCCTCTTGTGATCGGGGTCTTCTGCATCTCGGGAAAGAAGGTTTTCAGCCACACGTGGCATTTCTGATCTCACTTTTGGCTGCTGCCCAGACTGCTCAAATGTAACATCATTTGCACCATTGGCAGTGGGAAAGCTTTTATATAAGGGAACATAAATCAGTTTCAAAAGTGCTTTAACTGTCATAAAGCATCTTTATGGGTAGCATTTAGTCTAAACAGAAGACCCCAAACGTCTATGTCAATTATATGGGATCATTTTTCTTAAATATTTCAAGTTCTAGTGTTCTTTTTTTCCTTTACATTTTATTACTTTATATCATTATAGGGGAACGTTTTTTTGTTAAATTTAGCTCATGTTTGTCATTTCTTGAATTTCATGGTTTTATGAGATTCAGAAGCATCTCCCGTTAAACCCACAGTCACTTAGCCTCTGGCAGTGATGCCTGTGGTGTGCCCAAGCCTGAAATGTTGTATGAGGTCTAGGAAATCTAGAGTTAAAGCTGACTTATTTCCATTAGTTTAAATGCATTTAAGTGGGTGGTATCGGGTGCCTGGAGATCTGTAGCTAATCTACTTTTGCATTTCTAAGGTCCTGCCAATGAAGGTGAGTATTCACAGTTGGAAGTAGGCAGCAGGTGACCATCAGCCTTCATTTAGGCAGGGAAGGGGGGCTGGTGGAGCTGAGCCTCTGACAGGGGACATCAGGGGAAGTGGACAAGGTTACATATCAGTAAGTGTCCTCACTAAAGCAGTCCACTCTTGCTAATGCAAACAGATAATAATTCTGACTAAAAAGCAAACCCGTTTGCTTTAGGGAGATGAAAGGAAATTCCCAGGTTATTCTGTGAATAAAACCAGATCAACAACCTGAATTTTGTGAAAATTTGCTGTTTGCGCAGTAAGATAGCTGAGGAAACATACCTTCAAAGGTGGGACCATAAATTGACTCTCCGTGGTCTCCCTTCCCAGTGATGATGTCTGCAGGGTAGATAAAAGTAACCATCAGAGACCAGGTTTATCACAGGCATTACTGGGGGCTGTCAGTGAGCAGCTCGGCCAAGGTCAGAGATGTGGCTTGTGCATCAGCCTGGGGGAAAACGGCATCCATCTTTCTGTTTTACCACTGAAATTCCAACAGACCTTTGGGGAAAGCTCTGCTTCCACCCCAGGAGGTGGTCTGTCTGTGCAGAACTGTTTCACTCAGCAAATTTAATGTCTGCCCCTCTGAGGAGTTCCAGTATCTCCGGCCAGGAGAGCTCTTACAGTGGCAGCCCCAAGGAAGAGGCACCCTGGGAAAGCATATCTGCCATGGGGGAGTAGGGTTAGAAAAAGAAGGGATAAAAATGCAGCTGTGATGCTACAGTGAGTTAATTCCACTAACCTTTCTAAGAAAGAAGATTTGATAAGAGAGAAAATCCCACTGAACCAGATTTCTGATGAGTGAGGCACTGAAGAAACCTGATGCATCTGGTTTTTTTTCTTTTTTAAGGAGTCTGGATTTTTACTTTATTTAAACATTGTCTTATACCACCAGGTTATCACTGGTCCTCTACAGTAGCAAACTTGTAATGTTAGGTTGCTTTTATGGGCTACATAGCAAACACAGGTAAAAAGAAATACAGGTAGGCAAGATGTATGATAGCCCAAAGGGGTGTAATGAAGGAAATGCCATCTGATACACATGTCTTGACTTCCCTGGGGATGTCAGTCAGGCAAGCTACACGACCATCATTCGTAGTGTCTTTCTCCTCAGTGCTACACTCCAGGCATAGCACTGGCTTTCAGACAACTCACAACAAGTATGCAAGGGCTCTGATGTTTCAGTAAATACCTCTGTACACTAATTTCCCTATAAAACAAGTAATACGTTTTCCTGTTGATACTATGATTTTGTTCATGCTTCTCTAATTAGGAAACCAAAGAATTACCAAACTTAACCAAAAAGTCTTACAAAAGAGCTTCTTGGAAGAAAGTTTTAATGTTTTCAATTAGTTTCCTAAAGTTTTTTGAATAGGTCTTGGATAAGCAAAAGAACAAATTATTCAGACTTTTCCTACAAACAGATTATTCAGACTTTTCCTTTAGAAAGTGAGATGTCTAAAAGAGAAAATGTTTTCTGGTTTCTACATCTGTATTAGTGAAGAGGTTAGCTTTGTCCTGGAGTTCAGTTGTGTCTCTGTGGATGAAGACTATTATTCATCACCCCCCGGCTTGTGCTGTAGTTTGGTTTTACTTGGGACACCTGGAAACGCACCTCCTCCTTGGATCCACCCATTTTTCACTATGCGATGAAAAAGAGAGTTCTTGTAGGTGAGCTCTCGGCCGTCACAGCGCGACTTTACTCCTCCAGTGCACAGAGCCCGGAAGTTCTCACAGGTCCTGGGACATGCATCTGAAAAGAGCTGCAAGAGCGAGAAGAACACGTGTGAAATTCGTAGCTGACAACATGTGAAAGTCCTTGCTGATGTCCACCGGCCAGATTTCTGTCCCCCTGCCTTCAGCAGGTGAAACCACTGTACTGGGTGGACTTGTTCCTTGCTTTTGCTTTTCTCCTTTCTTACATACCTCAAAAAGCAGCCTCCCGATGGGCTGTTCCTCAATGGCTATCTCCAGGTACACGAACACATGCTGTTTAAAGCATAAACACAACTGCAGTGAGGGAAAGGCCAGCTCTCTTTGCTGTGCTCACTTCCTAACACGGGCCAGGGTCTGGACACCCAGTGAAAATGGTCTCAGGAAATGTCTGTGGGGCTGTCAATGCACAACAGCATTCCTACTACTTTGTGTAAATAAAAAAGTAGAGCATGTTTCACTTTGTTCTGGAAAGAAATAATCCTAATGGTGTATTAAAATGAACTACTGGGCAGGGCCTGCTTCTTTGTCTTGAATTTATTTAAATGCCTACCACAGCTCATACAATACAGGCAGACAGAAGTGAACACACAGGAATACCAGCCATCATGCCAAAATGGACATATCTGGATATTCCCAGCCAGACTGGTATTTGTTCTGGTATATTTTTCTTTGCTTTCCATACTGTGCAAGGGCTGGCAGCACTGAACCCAATCCCATCACAGCACTTCAGGGTGTCTTGGCTGGGAAAGGAGAGGTTTGGCCGTTGGGCTTTTGGTACCCAAGAATAAGGGTACCCAAGGATTTTGGTATCCCAAAGGCTGAGTGGTTTGGGATTTTTGAGCAGCACATTTGCAGCATAGTCAGCATTGTGCTTTTGGCTGTTCAGCCCTGACAGTTAATATGTGTCAAGCACCTGGGCTAATGTTTGCCCCTTCCTGGCTGCAGATAGTGCAGAGGCTCTGCTGTCCTCCCCACATGGGATGCTCCCCATCAGCCTCTCCAGCCCCAGCTCTGGCCCCCAGTCACAGGGCAGAAAACCAAAAATCTACCACTTCTGTGCTTGCTCTCCTTCCTCCTTGTGGTACTTGCCCTTTCAGACCTTGCATCCTTGTCATAAAACAATGCTACTTGCCTGGGTGCTTTTCAGATATTTGCTGTAGAAATCCTCAGCAATCGCTTGGTAAGGTGTCTCAGGCCTATAGTCACTATAGCCCCACTCATGGTAAGACCAGTCAAGCAGATCCTTGTCATTCCCCAGCAGCCGGCCACCAAGGAAGCACATCACCGAGGACGTGTATCCCCACACCTCACCTCTCAGTTCCTGCATTTCAGTGAGACAGCAAAGCCTCAGGGGATTAATTACACACTTGGTGAAGAAGCAATCAGTAATAAGAAGTGGTACTTTCATGCATTTGTTACTTTTGAAACACCAAATCCCACCAAACTGGAAGGGATTTGGCAGCAGCTTTTGGTGAAGTGTGCTGACATTGCACTGTTAATATGCCCTAAAGATCTGGATCCAGATGCTACAGGACATTATCAGGACAAGAGTCACCTGGGTGTCACTCTGGGGACAGCTTAGGCTGAACAGGAAAAGCACCTGGAGAGCCCCATCCTGCCTCAGGAGTCTCTGAGAATGTTAAATAAATTGGGGTGGAAAAGCTCACTTCTGACATCTGTGGATGGCACCAAGCTGGGAGAGGCTGCAGCCCCAGGGAAAGGACTCATGTCTGAAACAACTTGAGGACACAAAAGTTACCTTCTTTTTCTCCTGTAAATATTCATGCCATGCAAATTCTACTAAAGGCTGTATTACAGGATCTGCAAACTTGCTTGGAAACTTCAGCTTCAGAGCCTGTATTTTCAAGGTAAGGAAAAAAATACTTGCTTACAAGCAGTTTAACACCCTCCCACGCTCTATCCTATCACAGCTCGTATTCCACATGTGAACTACAACCTAAGCCATGTTCTAATCCAGTTACTGCTCTGCACCCCTCACGCCTCTGGCATAATTCCCAACACTTGTGGGAGTACACACAAATCTTTCTGAATCCCTGCTTGTGGATGTAGCGAGTGTCTTGTTTTCCTATGATGGGCTGCTCCACAAGTGTCACTGAAGTTACACTGGTAGTGAGATGGGTGTAAGTGAGGTATTCAAAGATGCTACTGAGCATCTTGTACTGCTTTTTTGCAGGTATTTTTGCACGCGTGGGGAGTCACAGCCCTCTTACTGCACCAGGAGATTGGGCCTAGGCCCTTGGGGTGAGCAAGTGGTTCGGTGAAGGCTCAAGGTGAATGTTTCCAGTCCCTGTTGCTTGCACCATTGCCTCAGGAGCCCACCGCTATTTCAGTGTGGCACATTCCTGTCCATCAATTTAGCTGTATCTCCATGTGGCCTGTGGTGCACAAGTGCCACAAGCTGTGGCTTAAAGAAAGCTGAGCAGGCCTTACAAAGAATAAAGGGAAGAAGTGACTTTCTGTGCAGTTTACAATCCCTTTTGCTATTGTTGGGGTGGTGGCTGGAAAAAATAAAAGGAGAAAAGCCAAGAGGCGTGCACCCCTTACAGCTATTGGCTTGTCTTTAGGGCTGCTGATAGATGGCAGAGCTTCGTCAGCTGTAAATAACACTGGGGAGCAAGCCTGGCAGGTAAACAGTTATAGGCAGGGAAGGCACACAGGTCAGACTGTGAACCCCACAGTGCAGTGCATGCTGTGCATTTGCTGCACAGCCAAGCTTCTCAGAAAAAGTCTGTGAACCCTGTTTTTGCTTGCTCATTTGCACTGACAGAGCTGCATTACAGGACTACTAGTAAGCTGCTCAGCAAGTGGGGCAGAGCCCTGATGTGCATGACACCTCACACAGCATTGCACTGGGAGGCGTAGGAACAAGGAGGTGAGGATGGTGCAGCAGAGACCCCTGCCTTAAGTAGCCCTGAATGAGAAGCCCTTAAAGCCTCTGTGCCTGTGCCCAGCAGCAGACACCTGAAAGTTGTAATATTTTCTTCTTCAGAGCTACTGCTGGGCACAGGCACTCTCCTGCTTATTTACTTCCAACCCCCACTGCTCCCTGCTGCCCCCAAAGCAGTGCTGGGGTTGAAAACCAAGCCTTACCTCTGCCGTGCACTTGGCCACGTGGAAAGCTGCGTCCTGGAGCAGCCCCACCACTGTCACCAGCACCTGCTGTGGGCCCATGGCTCCCTGGCCAGCGCAAGTCCAAGTTCATCAACAAAACCTTGCTCCACGGCAACACTGGGCACCAACACACACAAACCCCCCTGCATTTGTAAGCGCTTCCCAAGCCTACTGTAAGCAGGTTTCAACCCTGACAGGAAAGAAAAAGAGGTTACACAGTAATCATGTGGTAGAGCAGAGGACTGAAGCCAGCTCTCTACAGAGCTCATGACAGGTGCTGTCAGTACAGGATCATTTAAAAGAATGAAGATCCTGTTGCGAATCCTGCAGTGAGTAATAGCAGATGCTCAGCAAAAAGAGGAAAGTGAACATGAGGGCAGCACTTCCCTATTGGTCTCCCAGCCCATGGTGAGCCTTTGCTCAAGGATTTCCCAGTGTCTTTGTGTTTAATGGTGGCTCCTTTCCATGTGAATTTCTTTGCTTTGCGGACAAAAATCTGGCACCCATAAAACCCTATGGCAATGAGATTTCCAGTTTAATTACACCGTGTGCAAAGCGTGCATCTCCTTTTAACACAGGAATTCCAACCTGCAGCTGTATTCCCCGCGCATTGCTGAAACACCATTCCTGCTGCTTGCATGTTACGGCACATGGATGGAGCCGTTCCAGAGGAGTCATGGCTCCTGCAGCAAAGCCCTGTGCCCCCGCAGCACCTTCACTCCCTTTTTTCTAGCACAGCATGTGCAGAAGGGGGTTTGCAAAACAGCTGTGAGGCCAGCACAGGCTTCTGGCAGCACAGCTGGGTCAGGTCACACTGCACCTCTGAGCAAGGTGCATTTTAAAAGGCAGTGGTGTTAGAAGTGACAAAACTGAACAGTGCATCACACCAAGAATTTGTGTGAGTTTTCATGACATTGCGAAGCAACGGGACAATCATCACATGACCAGGAAAAATACATCCTTGATATGTATAAATTCTACTGCAAATGAGACAGTTGTGATTTTCATGTGGAAAATACGTTCTGCAGAACAAACCTATGTTAAATACAATAAAAATTGCAGTGATTTCTCATCTTGATAACAATGGGCACTTTTTCAATTCTATATCCAAGTGGCTCCATAAAATGATACATTTGTACATAGCCATAGAGTTGGAATGAGAAAGCCTATACAACCTCTGAGCTATACTGCCTGTGAAAAATTCAGACTGAGAAAGAAAGCACAGGTTGCAGAAGGGCTCTGCCATGTAGCCCTGAAGTTTCTCTGACCTGTGCATGGCTCAATGGTATTTTCTTACAGCGATTCATCAGGGTAATGCTTTGCAGCAATATTGAAGAGCTCCATCCTCACAGTATCAAAGACCATGAAGACGATCCGATTCTGAATGTTTTGCGCCCTTGCCTGGAAGACCTATGCACACGATGTTGTTGTTTCATGTCATGATGATGTCCTGCTGAAAAAAAACACAGAGAACCAAGGGAGGTGAAACAGTTTGGAGTAGAGGACATATAAAAATGCTCTGGTAGACAAGGCAGTTTTGAGTTACTCACAGGTACTGGTAGCACAGACAAGCCAAGGCGTGACAGCAGCAAACCATGATGAGCAGCACATGCAACTGCTGCTATGTGTCGTAGGCTGTGACAGACTGACGCAAAGGAAAGCCCCTTTCTCCTCCTTCTCCCAAGGGCCGGCACGACAACTGCCCAAGCCTCTGCAGGCTCTGACAAGCAGAAGCTAATTTTGGTAGCCAGGCCATATGGCTTCTGCTATAGCCAAAAAAGTCTGTACCGCCCATATGTAAAATCAAGAAGAGAAGCAGCATACCCAGAGTCAAATATAAAATGAGTAATGCTGTATTTCCTCTACATCTGTATTTTTAGCTTGATACAGATTAATGCAGCTGAAGCTCATCTTTCCTCCTGTCTCTTTCCTCCTTTTTGTACTACAGAACATAAGTATTAAAACCAGAGCAATCCACTGCATATTAAAAAAAAACAAACAGATTGATGGCTACATTTTAGTCAGGCTTTGGAACAGGCTGCCCAGAGAACTGGTGGAATCACTATCCCTGGAAGTGTTCAAAAAAACATGTAGATGAGGCCCTCAGTGACATGGCTTAGTGGTGCACTTGGCAGTGCGGGAGTAACAGTTGGACTTTTATGATTTTAAAGATCTTTTCCAACTGAGTTGATTCTGTCACTCTATGATTTCATAAATGTGCTCAAATGTACAGACAAATTCTGTTCCTGAAATTCAGTTCTGCACTTACATATATGACTGGGTCCTGTTACTTCTTTTTCAAAACCAGTATTTATGTGTTTTGGGATTTTCTACTAATAGTTTCTAGGCATGGAAATTCTTCCTGTCATGGGCAAGAAAGGGAATTAATTAGAAACATGCTGCTGATAGTCAACTAATAATCAAGAAGAAAAGCAACAATTAGCCAAACAAGAATAATATTACTAGCAAACAAGCTAATAACAGTATTAGCTGGACAGGACTGTTTGCTAACATTTATGATGGACTTTTTTCCAACAAAAGAGTAAGCCAAGAGCCACCAATTCCTTGCTGTCTCTGCCCATTCTGGGTTTTATTTCTCTCCTTTTCACAGATAATTCAGATGCATTAAAACCTATTCAACAGGGTTGCCAATTACCAAAATTATAAATATTAAAATCTTGACTATCATTTATTTCAGCCACTTTCTGTTACTTGTTTCTAACAACACGAAAGCTTATTCATAGTAGCTAGAGAAGCATGAATGTTTTGCTGGCGGTGAGTTCGGCAGGAGTTTGGCAGTACCGCTCTGCTCACCAGCTGCAGCAGGTGTGCTCTGCTGTGCTGTATTCTGTGTGGACAGAATAACAATTACTGCCAATGAAAATACAGAAAGCACAGGGGGTTGTGCAGTACATTTAAATTACAGTACTGAAACTGTTTCAAAGGCTATGCAGCTAATGTTCTCAGAAACCAAGCCCTCTGAAAGGTGCACTCGTGCCCTGACACAAGGCCCTAGAGTTTCGCTTCTGCATGATTCTCAGAGGGCTTCCTCACTCCAAATCTCTCCACTTACTATGGCTGCAGCCATTTCAGTTCTTTTCAGTCCGAGACAGCATCTGAAAGAGACTGAGAAAGAGAACAGTGAAGCATGATGAGCTGAGAAATAGTATCATGCTGTGATGACTAATGGGAGAGCCACTGCTGCTGTGTCACACCAGGCCCTCATGCTGCCACAAGCCCTTTCTGAGACATGAAGGGGAAATGCAGCCATTTGATCACCCAGCAGTCAAAGAAAACACCACCAGGAACTTCTAGAAAGGTCATCCTACTGCCAGGGAACAAAGGACAGATTCAGGTCCAGAAGGAAAGAAGACCTCTATAAGCTCAGTTTTCCAGGTGGAAGGCACAAACTGACATCACTTTATCAGGAAATTCAAAGCAAAGCCAAAGGGATAAGCTGATTTTGAAGATGACAAGATGCTAAGAGGGCTGCCCCCGACAAGCTGAAGGTCTGCAGGTGACTGCTGTAACAGCCACAAGGTACTACCTTTGAGGGCAAGGAGGATCCAGTGACTTGAAGGAAGACCTAGGAACATGCAATAATCAGTCCCCTTGAGGAAGGGATACAGTTGCAGGTGTTGGAAAAAAATGCAGGACAGGATAGGGAGCTGCTAACTAAATATTTAAACATAATTTTAAATACTGTCAGACTGGAAGACCCCACCAGTCTAGTCCACACCACCAGCAGCTCAGCTTCCACACACAGAACAGCAAACTCTTGAACTTTCGAGTGCCAAGGTCAGGAAATGCTATTTGCAGCCAAACCCATGAATGTTACTGGCAGGTAGAGCATGTATACACGCAATAGTTGAATACACACTCAACAGTGTTTGCTCTGCCTCTCAGAGATTTGGTTTTTTTCCTGAGAATCAGCCAAAACCTTCAGAAAAAGCCAAAATTTCATAAATTTGTATTTTAAAGAATTTTACTCCCCCCTCCCCCCAATTCAGCTACACTGTGTAACTTACAAATGGAGTAGAAGAAATACAATGGTGTTAATTGGTCACAAAATGGGTATTTCCATAGTTACTGTTCTGTGTTTATGTCCAATATCCTAATCTCATTTTAACATAATCAGCAGTGAGATGGCTTTGCTAAGATTAGTCTATGTGAAAATGAGACATTAAGGTTTACTAGCTAAGGATCAAAGATATTTAGAAAGCTGCTTTGAAATGTAGTTTTTAAAGGATGCATTTGTTTGCTAAATAGTTCTTAGTGGCAGCTGGACTAAAAACCAAAGATGAAGGGATTTCCCTTCAAATACAAAGCTTTAAGGCTTCAACTGCAGTCTTAACAATGCATACACAGAAAAGGGATTTCTTTTCATCTTTAATACAAATATACTCCCTAGAAAGGAAGAAAATGGTGTCAAAAAAGCAACACTTGTGGTACGAGACATTCGTGTGGTTTCCCAAGTGCAAGCCACGATGTGTGCTGATGGCTTCAGTATGTAGGGTGCAAGATGAGTCACTGCTATGCTAGTCACAGAAGCTCATTTCTTCACTGGTAGCTTGTAGAAAAGCATAAGAAAATCCCAACCCCCAAACTTCTTGGTTTAGGTCATAGGGAAAGCATCGAGCAGTCAGTATGTGATAGTGTGTAACTTTAGCATCGTACTTAGTTCTGCAAAGATGACTTCATAATGAACAAATCAAAGTTCAAAAAAGGAGGAAAGGCATTAAGAGTTACTTTACTGGCAGTCTTAGAATTTAGCTTGTAACCAGCTTTTAAGCATTTCAGGATTCATAAATACACGGCAGAGAAGGAACTCGTGTAAGCTCATGTAAATTTATGATGACCAGACAGTCTTATGGCTGCACATTACAGTATTTTAAGATGAAACCACCAAAATATTTATTGTAAGCTTAAAGTTATATGATTATCAGAAAAATTTTCTTAGATGTTGCAACAAGCTTTACTGTACTTTTTAATGCTCTTACAGCATCAAGATGCCAAGTACAACTGCAGAATACACTGGTTCTCTTTGGTGGCAGAAAGTACACAAATCGTATTTCTCCATTTTGAGAGGCAAGAAAAGG
>JBCJKH010071963.1:0-21216 GCA_039877255.1 Loriculus beryllinus
CCAAGGGGGTTGGACTGGTCCAATGGGGTTGGAGTGGTCCCAATGGGGTTGGATGGGTCCAATGGGGTTGGATGGGTCCCAATGGGGTTGGATGGGTCCAATGGGGTTGGATGGGTCCAGTGGGGTTGGATGGGTCCAATGGGGTTGGAACTGGATGATGTTAAGGTCCTTTCCAACCCTAACTATTCTATGATTCTATAATATTATTCAGTTTGTAGAACAGTCTGAAGAGTCTTAGAGCAAAGGAGAAAAAATTGAAAATGTCAGGTGAAAACAGAAACTGTCAGACAAAAGCAGGCTCATCATGCCTTAGAGGAGGTATACACACAGTCAGAGTATCCTTTTTTAAGGTTTTCTACTTAAGATCTGTTTGGGAATGGCAGATGATTGGATTTATTGCTTTGGGAAGCTTGGTTAAAGAGTGATGAATCATTGTCCTCTCACAGTGAAGTTCAGTCTGCTGAGATTGGGAAGTGTAACTTTCTGCTGCTTGTCATGCCTTGCAAACTTGGATTAGCACCAGGGACTCATGAATCAGCACAAGTGGTTTCTGTAATCTCTTACTAACCTCAGCAGGTATTTTACCTGTCATACAGTGTGCTTTAATGGATAAAAGTTGAGCCTTAAAACAACCTTTTAGGTGCCCTCTTCCTTTGATATTTAGTTTGCCTCTGAGCAAGAGAAATTGCAGTGTTATTGACAGTGAAATGCGACTGCTTTTAGTTGTGCCTCCTAATGAGCTTGGAGCCCTTCTCACCTTATCTCCCTATGCCTTTATCACTGCATATGTAGAAAATCTGATGTTTGAAGTTCCTTGAAGTCTGAGAACTCAGTAGTCCTTCATTGACTAAATAAGGTCTTTCCTGAAACCTTTCAATGGTGAACACAGGTTCTTCTTTCACAAATGCCAACATAGCAGCAGCAATTTTGACTTAGATTTGGCAATGACATATGCCATGTGCATGTCATATTTTACGTTCACTTTTCCAGTCTTTAGCTCCCCTGAGAAGTCAGCACTCACCATGGAAAATGCCATGCACTTAAGCATTAACCTACGCCGAGTGCCTGCCATAAGGATTGTGCAGAGTGTATTATTAACAGGGTGGGGGGAGGAAACTAAGCATTTTCCTTTTCATAACTTGCAATTGGTTGCACGCAGCGTGCTGTGCCACCAGTTGTGTGCAAAAAAATCTGTGGTGTTTTGAGGCTAATTCATATGAGTTATGTTTGAAAGCAGGTTTTTCCCTCTAGCTATTGCAATTTGTTGAATGCTAGTGTCCCTTATTACAGAATTGAATGGAATAAAACATGTATTCAATTTCTTAATGTAATTAGATAGGGAAAGAAAACCACTATCTGTAGTTGGTTTACTGAATAAATCTTTTAAGGCCATAACAAATCCTTGTGGAGAGAAACACAGTCTTCCCCTGCTGTCATCGTCTTCATCTTGCCTTCTGGTTTTGTTGTTTGAAGTGCTGAAGTAGAGAGTTTCAAAAGCAAAGAATGAGAGACAATAAACACATGTTTCTTTTGTTTCAGACACACAGAGCAGTTGCCTTCTGGAGGCAGAAACTGCAAGTCCCTTAATAACTGGTCTTAATTTATTCAGGGGATTAGTCATATAGATATTCTTGTAACATTACTATGCTGAAGGCACATTGGTCAGTATTACAAGAGAAGTGGGATGGCACCATTAACAATGATGTGAAACATTTGGTCATTATAAATAGTGTGCACCAAATGACTTCCTAAACACTATATTTCTATACCACGTCATCACTGCTGAACTTTAAGAACTGTTTCTAGAAAGCGATATAGTAAGGGTAAGAACTTGTAGCTATGCCCTCTCTTTTTAGGGTGCAAGACTTCTGCTAAAGAGATCAGAATGGGTAGGGATGAAGAATGGCATTTCATGTCTTAAAGCGCTTCTCTAGTGCTTGACTGCAGTCTGACTGGTATAAAACAAATTTAGCTTTTTAGATACTGGGTTTAATAAAATCCAAACCAGAGAAATACTCCCAGACTGGAAAGAAGACACTACATAATTTTACACAAGCTTAGGAGTATTAATAAGCAGTAGATGGGACTGCTGTGGATTGAATTGGAAACTGTCTTTTAGAATCCTGTCGCTGTGGTAAATAAGAACCACATAAAATGTAGCTTTAATATTTGAAACCTAGAAACATTACAGCTCAAAGACTTTTTATTAAAGGAGCTGGAGTATTGCTTTGCTAGCTCACTTGAAAGGAGTTTATAGATAAATTTCATAATTATATGCTTTGTGTTAAAAGTGAAATTAGCCTGCAAAACTCTCAGAGACATTTGGAGTTTTATAGACAGTGTTTATTTGTCTGAAAGTGTCTTGCTGGGCATCCTGGTCTAGTGTGAACTATGGCAGAAGAAAAGCTGCTGTTTACTTTCAAGTTTCTCATATCTGTCAGGACATAGTTTTGAGTGTGCAAAACTTGTCCAACAGTGATACCAAACCACTGTGTGATGCCAGAAAGCATATATAGAAAAGCTGAAGGAAGAGTTCATACCAAGAATGATAAAAAGGGTTGTAGAGATGTACTAAAGCAGGAAGCGGTCACTGCCCTGCTTCCACCCCCAGCCCTGGTTCAGAGATGTCCTTTTCATTCTAATACAAAATAAAACCCTAGATCAAATCCTGAAAACTGTCATGAAAAGTAATTATTTGTGGTTATCTCAAATGCTGAATGGGGTTTGGGAATGAGGTCAAAGGAATGAACATGACTTTCTTTCCTCATGTAGGGCTTCCATGGAGTTCTTTGTGTCACTTGTCATATTTCAAGCAATTTCCATTGAGAAGAAAACATGTTCACAAACAGTGTGGACATCAGCGGTGCTGTAGTAATGGGGCAGGTGTGGAGGATGCCTAAATATTGCCTTAGTGGTGATTGCATTTGACAAATGAATTTGAGGAACTGGAAGCAAGTTATATACTAAATTCACTGGGATTTATATGCTGTGTTAATGTTTTGATCAGTCAGTCTCCAAATCTATTTTGTTTAATGTAGTCAGATTTTACTAATCAAAACACATCTGTGAACACACTGCAGCAGTAATTTTAGGTAAAAGTAATTTTAGGTAAAAGCAGTAATATTTTGCTACTGTGGTATGTGAATACTTTCTGGAAGTAGGATTGATGCCCTTGAATTATGTATTTTTCCCCTGGAACTTCAATAATTGCTGCAATTAAAATAGACATTGCACTCAGAGGAAAGTGTTGGTTAGAAAGATAGTGGGGTTAAAAAGCTGCAGCAATTCATCCTTCTGATTCCTCACGCAACCTTTTGTTTATGCTGTGAGAAACAGGGAACAAACGATGTGCCATCTTGTGGCTTCTGTAGCCACTGCAGTTAGTTTAATGGAGAATGGTCAAGTATTAGCTGAAATACCTTTCACGCCCTTTCTTTTTAACTGTTGGATTGCATAAAAGCTTTAGTTGAGAGAAGAAGTGGGAAATGGCGCAATTTTTGGCGAGGAAGAATATTGTGGGACACTGGAAATGTATGAGGTGAAGCACAGGAATTGGGATATTTTCTGGTTTTCCCTTGCCCCTGTGTTTCCAGATAATGTCCTCGTTGAAACAATTTGCTGTAATTGTTCTTTGCTCATCTAAATGTAATGCCTTTTGCAATGATGATGTCGGCTGCTGTTTGCACGTTCTACTCCTACTTTATAATTAAAACAATTAACATGCAGGCTGCTGTGTCTTATAGATGGAAGCTTTTAGCTGTGTATAAAGAGAAGGTCACAGCTTAACTGGGTGCATTGTTTTACATGACTAGCTTCAATATAGGCAATCAAATATTTTATTTCTCTATTGCAAACAACATGGCAACGTTCAGGTTTTACCTGGATTATAGAAAAAGGCAATGCAGTAACACCCTGGAAAATCACAATCAATTATGTTGCTGCCCTAAGTCTTACTTTCAAGAAGACTTTTGTCTTACTTGCAATTAATTTGTGTGGCATACACAGACAGTTTACATATGCAAAACGGTTAAACAGAATATTTCATTAAGATTTAAATGTCTTTTTAAACAGAGACATCAAGTTATAGCCATTTAGGCTCTACCGCAGCATCAGGAAGGATACCTCTGAGCCACAGCAGCAAAAATGTGACAAATAATAGCGAATTTGTGTAGCAGGAGTTAACTGACAGATCAATTCATGTATTAGAAAACATGCCAGACCATTTTCTGCAGTGACCTGCTGTTTTCAGGAGAAGACATGAGAGGGGAGGGCTCCCTTTGCTGTGATACCATCTGCACTAGGAGTGGGTATTGTAAAGAGCACAGAAGTAACAGTTTACAAAAGCAAAAGAGGGTGGTAGATCTATTGAAGGAAGCAGAGCATGTGCCTTTCTGGGGGTTTTGTTCCATACAACTGGTGTATCTGAAACTGGCATTTGTTTTCCTTTTTGAGCTGAGTAAAACCAGCATGCGTCAGGTATTTGAAAGATAACAGTGCCAAAGTCACAGACCACACTGATAACTGTGGCTTAGTAATATAGGCAATGTATTTGTGTATTTTATACAGCACCTGCAGATTTCCTGTATGCACAATCTTACTTCAGGTTTCATTTGTACAAATTGGATTTATTCACAGGTGAGCAATGTAAAGCAGCTTTGACCAGGTTTGTTCAGTACCTGCGTCCTTTCTTCAGTGTAAAAATTAACAGATATCATAGGGGGAAGTAAAATTAACTGCATTGTGAACAGACACTGGCACTTCAGAACTCCAGCGTAAAGTATAGATCTATTAACCCTTGTAATGTCTGCAATTGGCAGTAACTTATTTTCCTATCAAGGTTTCTTTCCATCTTACTTCATCTACAGAATGCGTTTAATGACAACTTTTCTTTTGTATTAAAATAGCAGATTTGTCCAGATTTAACAGTATGATAAAACCTTGTGAAAAAGGGGTAGGGCTTGATCTCTTTAAATTTTATCCAGGTGAAGTCATTAACGTTCCTGTTCATTAAAAGCTACTTCCCAAATTGTTTCAGTGTTTGAGGAAGTTTGAAATTCACAGTTCAACTGCCCTTCTTGAGTAGACCCTACAGGAATAAAAACTTCCACTACCTTGATAAATATTTGCCTACTTCCAAATTTCTATTTATGAAGAGGTTGGCTGACAGGTTTATGATGGAACATTCGTGGCAGGATATAAAGAACTCGTACTCCAAGTTTAGAGTATCAATGCTTGAAATACATACAAAATGTTTAATAAGAAATGCATATTTAAATATATTCATACTTCTGAGAGTGATCCTGTTGTCAGTTCAGAGGAATGAAAGAGCAGAACAAAATTCCTATCTGCACAAATGCTTTTCAGAACTCTGTCTCATATCTGAAGAAAAAGCATGTTGCACATTTCCAGTCATTCAGACTGTTGTGCAAGCACTGACCAAGTCAGAGCACAGCTGGATCTATTCCATTTTAGCCACAATTTGGCATTGAGATTACTTGACTCTGTCTGATGCTTTGACACCTTTGTGTGACTCATTCTTTCAGCTAGATTATATTTGCACGTGTTTCTAATCAGATTATTATTGCTGAAAATGAAGGTTGTGAGCCTTTTGATACTACCCTTAGAAAACCAGCTGCATGATTTGGCCTTTATGAGTAAATGTAATTTCTCTTTAATCTCTGTATAGAAATGAAACAGAAAGATTATTTGCAACACATGCTTCAGTGTGATAGTGTGATACTTAATATTTGGAAAAATATTCTGTTCCAGTGGTCATAACTTCATTTTTGAAACTTTAAAAGGGGGTCATGCAACTGCTGGGCAAACTTGTTCATACCAAATTCTTATTTGAAAGTATTTGAGATTGAGTCCAGGAATTTGGAGTCCAGATCAGCCTCATAAAATAGAAAGAAAGTAGAAGGACAAATATCTCTGTGAGTGCACAATATTGAATTAAGAAAGGGTAAAGGAAAAGAAAAAGAAAAGCAGCAAGCTGAGTGGAGGGTTTTTTAATAGATATACACTATGTGTGCATGTATTCTACAGAAAACATTTCTGATATCTTAAATAGTCCATGTAGATAAATGTATAAAAGTTTCAAACTTATATATTGGTATTTAAGATTCATTGCATGTATACCCTGTTGGTTAGATTTTAGAGACCTCCTTGTGAGGACTTGCATCCACACTCCTGCTCAAAGCTGGGTCCATACTGATTTCATAGACAGCTGTGGGATTTGTCCAACCTGTTCTTGGAAATCTTTAGGGGTGGAGACTGCACTACCTCTCTGGTCAACCTGTTCTAGTGCTTAAATGCTTGTAGCAGTTGTCAGGATGTTAGCTGGGCATTTTTCCTTTACAAATTTGAGTCTCTGACTTGGTTCAGTTGGCCTTAGTTGAGCCCAGGAAAGGAGAAAATCATTGTGAGATTGATAGTGAAATAAGTCTCCAAAAAAACATAATTGCTCCATCACTTAACATCTTATTTATTTTATTCAGTTTATCTAGCCATTTTTAGGCCACTTATTGTCATGATTATCTTTTGTTTAATTTATCTGGCATTACATCTTTGTGGTTAATAAGTGGGAACTGATTACATCCTTCCTTGTCCTGATCCACAGGACAATATATATTAAGCTTTGCTTAAACTTTGCTTAATATATATTGTTACTCTGTGCTAGGATTTTTCCCTTGTTCCTGAAGATACTGTGTAATTGCAAGTTACATTGAACTCTCTTCCACACTTCCTTATTTTAAACCACATACCTGATCTCAACAAGTAATTCCTGGAAACTTCCATTCTTGGTTTAATTCTTGCAGTGTGTGGAGGAATAGGAAGTGAATATCCTAAAGTGTAGACAATGTTGAAGCTAAGTGAGGAAACATAGGAAACAGTTGATGATTACCTTGTTTATTATGATATGGATTTCTGTATTTCTTAAGTTTTTGCAAATATTTTTCTCACTAAAGCAGGTATAGCAGTTTTGCAGTCAAGCATAATCCAAGGCCAAATGTGCTGCATTGAAAAATACAAGTTGGTTTTGCTTAATTTTGAAATTTTTTTTGTTTTTCTTTTTTTCTGTTTTTTTTTTTTGTGATTCTTGTAGTGCTTTCTAGTCTGTACAGAGACCTTTTCATGTATGCAGTCACTTGAAAGTATATCTTAATAATTTATCTGGTTTGGTCTGAGTTGAGCATCTCTACAATCCCTGAACATTGACTAAGAGGACACAAGCTGGAACATACAGGTAGTTATATACAAAATTAAATAGATAAAAATGTTTTATTTTCAGTGTCGTTTTTGAAACCTGTAATGTTTCTATCTCAAGAACATTCTGTGTATTCATAGAAGCTCTTTCAGGATGCTGATAGACTGGTATGAATTTAATATTCACGTTGTGTTGGCCCTTAGGAGCAACACTCTAAAGAAGTCTTTAGAAGAGGGGGGAAGATGATTCAATCATTAAAGTAACTTTTAAAATTAATTTATAACAAGATAATATTATTTATTAAGACCATTTTATAAGCTGTCAGGTTTTACATTTTTAATCATTTGAAAGGGTTCTTAATGAACCATTATTTTTCATTAGTACTCTTGCAAAATCTCTACAGTTGGGTTTTTTTGTATCTGTTACTTAGAGAACAACTTCAAGGTAGCCTTTTTACAATACATTTGCTCAGAATAGAAATTAATAAGGAATTTTAAAACTGGTTATATTAGCATTAAATATAATCAGTTGCATTTAAATGTAAATGCACTTTATGTAAATAGAACTGTTAATAATCTGCTATAATTCATTCACTGGGATCAAAAGAATTTAAAAATGGCTTTCACATCAGGTATTAACTGTTAGTATGGAAAAAAACCTTTATTTGGGAGTCTGGACTTCAAAGTATTCTTAAATATTCCTTTATGTAAAAAGCTTGCTTGATATAATGGGGAAAATAAGTTTTTGTATTACAAGTGCAGCAGATGAGATTTTTCCATTTGGATTTTATATTCCATGGCTTTGGGTTGACAAGTAACTCTCCGAATATTAAAAATAAGGTAGAACTGGTAAAAAGATTAGAACTGATAGCACCTACTATTATTAGAAGTGCTTGATTCCACCTATGCAAAACTCCACATCACTTGCGAGAGGGAGACTTCCACTGAACCAGGAAGTCTGTGAGATCCTAGTGTTGTGGATGCTTGCAAATGCTGGCATAAGGAATCTTGCTGTAAGCAGGGCTGCGGAAGAGGCTGGTGTGTTAAAGAATGTTTTCATACACATGGAATAGCTGTGGGGTTCATGTATTGTGTGCAGTGTCACCGTCCAAAGCCAGTCAGGGATATCACTGCAAGTAACACAGATTTATCCTGTAATAAGGGCTCTGGTATGAGAGTGATTAAATTTGTCTGAAGCTACATCTCAGGCTTATGGATTGTATCTCACAGAACTGGGAAACGGTCCAAAATAGCTCCTGCAGACTGCTTGGCTCCTTCATGAACAACGTCATGCCCCCTTCCCAGTGCCTTTCTGCAGTTTCCCCCAGGCAGCAGGATTTAACCTGGATGCACAGAAGCACTCAGGGCAGAATAACACAGGGAACCAGTGCCAGGCAATTATCATGCTTCAGATTTAGACCAGTAGCTCCTTTTAATGATGCTTATGTTATACAGTCTCTCAGAGGAAAAGCGCAGACTTTCATCTCTTGTTTTGTTCTGTATTTGCTGAAGTTCAGCTCTCAACGCCTACTACAGCAGAGACTTTTCTAGTACGGACTCACTAAATGAAACAGCTTTTTGTTTGGTAACTTATATTCCCTTGTTTATTGTTTTTATTAGTTACTAACAGAACAATAAAATGGAATCTGATGTTGTCATTATGAATATTCAGTAGGGAGAAAATTACCATCAGTCAAGTGTACCAGTTACCATAACATAGACTCATCTGTTTATCTTTGAATAAGGAATGAGTTATTTTGTCACCATTCTCTCAATGTCAGTAATTGGCTGGAGTACACAAAGCCCTGCCTGGGAATGGATGAAGAGCTGACCAGGAGGTTATGGACCAGATTTAAAGGGAGAATAGGGAGAGGTGGCATTTATAGCAGGAGTAGACCCTGCTGGTAAGACCAAGCGGATGAGGAACTCTATAGACACATAGGAACAGCCTCACTTTCACAAGCCCTGGTCCACATGGGGAACTTCGCCCACCCCAGTATCTGTTGGACAGACAGCACAGCAGGCATAAGCAATCCAGCATGTTCCTGAATTGTGTTGATGATAACTTCCTTCTCTAAGTGATAGAGGGGACAATGAGGATAGGTGCTGTGCTGGACCTTATTATCATCAACAGCGAGGGTCTGGTGAGGAGCATGAAGCTCGAGGGCAGCCTAGGCTTAGGGAAGACGTTGAACATCTTTCCAATAACTAAAAGGGCTAACAAGAAGTCTGGAGACAGGCTTTTGGCAAGGGCATGTAGCAATAGGAAAAGAGGGAATGGCTTTAAGCTGAAAGAGCAGAGATTTACATTACATGTTAGGCAGAAGTTCTTCCCTGTGAGGGTGCTGAGGTGCTGGCGCAGGGTGCCCAAAGATGCTGTGGCTGCGCCATCCCTGGCAGTGTTCAAGGCCAGGTTGGATACAGGGGCTTGGAGCAATGTGGATTAGTGGAAGTTATCCCTGCCCATGGCAGGGTGGCTGGAGCTAGGTAGTGTTTAAGGTCACTTCCAACTCCAACCAGTCTATCATTCTAAGGGTGGTTGATAACGTCTGTTTAACGGTAACCATTCTTTGCCTGTATTCTGTTATCCTTCAGAAGAGTTATAAAATATTTTAAAGGCTCTAAAAGAAGTAATGTCTTTTACAACTAACCCACGTTTATTTGCTGTTTTCATTATTATGCACTTTATCTCTTTACTTTTAATATCAACATGAGTATAATAAATGAAAGTGTGCATGCTACCATTAAGATACTTAGATTATGGACTGCCACAGGACAAGGATGGGAAGTAAAATCCAAGGTCTATTAACTTGCAAAACATAGTTTCCTTAATGAAGTACAGAAATTCATTAACTTGATTTTGCTAAATCCAGTCATGGATACACTGCTGACTGGTGTCTGGTTTCCCCTTTACAGCACCTTCCAGGCGAAGCATCTTGTAACAGAAATGCTAACTTAGTTTTCATTAGAGAATTTCTTGCTGAAGGTATGACAATATATTTCTTAGTATCTTTAATATTATCTAAATATGAGCAAGAAGGAGGCTTGGGATATGCCTCTCCCTTCACACAGAAATAGGCATAATAGCAGAAACACAATAAGATATGAGTGTCAAGATGTCTGAGCCAGGGGAGTGGGAGTATAATCAAACACTTGAGGAACAGAGGCTGAAATGAGTTGATGTGGTGAATGAAGGAGGAGGGAAGGTGGAGGTGGAGGAGAGCAGTATCCAAACCAAGTTGACTTAGAAAAAAATCAACATTTCCTTTTATATTACTGCTGCTATAACAAACAAATTATATATTTTATATCAAAAACATTTATTGTAAATGTATGTTAAGGAAAAAGCCTGATTAAGGTAAATTATAGATTAAGTCCAAAGCAAAGTTACATAAGTGGAGAAAGTGATTATAATTATTCCATCATAGCTATCACAACTCAGTGTGTTATTGTCATATTTTAACCAGAGGGAGCAAGTAACCCCCTCACAGCAGCGAGCTTACACCCTCCCTCCTCAGTGCTATGGGATAGAATCAGAAGGGTAAAAGTGGGATGAAGAGTTTAAGAGGAAAAGCAAAAGCCAAACGCAGAAGCAAAGCAAAAGAAGGAATTAGTTCACCACTTCCCATCTCAGGCAAGTGTTCAGCTGTCTCTAGGACAGCAGGGCTCCACCACCTGTAACGGTGAGTTGGGAAGGCAACACCACCACTCCAAACATCTCTCCCCCCTTCCTTCTTCTTCCCCTAGCTTTATGTTCTCAGCATGACATTATAGGGTCTGGAATGATCCTTGGGTCAGCTAGGATCCCCTCCTAATGCCTTGTGCACCTCCAGCACACTTAGTGGGGCAGTGTGAGGAGTAGAAAAGGCCTTGACTGTGTAAGTACTTCTGAGCAATAGTAGAAACATCACCATTGCCATCACGAATCCAAAATATAGCTCCATCATAGCTTCTATGAACAAAATTAACTCTATCCCAGTCAAAACTAGCACAGATATGCAGAACTGATGGCACCTACTGCTGTTAGAATTGCTTGATTCTACCTATGCAATCACTTTTGGCAAAGTTTGCATCTTAAGCTAAAATGTTCTACACTGTGTTTCTGTGGTTTAGGCGAATTGATTTGTTTCTGTTTTGTCACAACTTTAGCTACACTGATTTAGTCATTTCTGGACAGATATTAGGGAGTGGAAATACCTGTTTCCAAACATAGCTAAACCTGAAATTCTTTTCTGTAGTTCTGATATTCCAGCACTTCTGGAAGAGCCAGATGACTTCCATTAAGGACAGTCCTGAAAATGGAAACAAATTTGACTGATTTATATTTTAGAGTTCACACAGGCTGTCTATATATTTGCTAGAGGTAATAATTAAGTCTTCAAAGAGCTAATTTTTATTTCACATTATGACCAAGGCACATGGGTACTATTTTCCCAGTGATTGAGCATTATTATATCCAAGATGAAGTGTAACAACAAGAGGTTGACGTACTTCATCCTTGGTTGTCTTTGTGTACTGGAGTTGAAACCACTGTCTTTCTTTTTTATACACCAAAATATTAAGGCAAACTGAGAAACAGCCTGTATTAACTTGGGAACAGCACTGTCTTAACATAGATACGTTTTGAGTCTAAATAGCTTAAAAACTGAGAGTTAGTGGTTATATGAATCCATCTCTCTAGATGGATTCTGGGAAATAAAAGGTGGGGAATGAGCAGCTGAGAGCCAGTATGGGAGAGGGAGAAATATGATCACTTGTATAACCAACTCTAGGGCAAACTAGAGCACAGAGAAATAACAAACCAACAAACAAAAAACAAGCCTAAAACCTAAACCCACCTTCACATTAATCTTGGATGATTGGTTTATCCACACTTGCTAATTCAGGATTTGCTCAGCTTTATAAAGCACATGATGTATGTAAGAAAATTCAAATTGACATCAGGTACGTTTTTTGATACTTTTATCTTGCTGCAAATTAGACCTAATGCTGTTAAATTGAATAGTGAGAAAATTAAGCATGTGCAATGACCACATATGATAATGTTGTTTTAAATGGTTTCCCAGAGAAGCATAGAAACACTTTGGCAGATGAGAGAGTTGAAGCCATCATAAAAGGAAATTATTTAGTTATTTTAACTGTAAGATCTTGATTATCTGCACATGATCTCTGTTCTTGTGCAGATGAGACAGAGGTCTTGAAAACAGTTTCTTTCTGATAACCCTAATTTATTTGCAGAGAAGAGTGGATAAAATAAACTTCAGCTTTGCTGTATTTCCATAGGTATTACAGATAATATATTTTCTTCAGACCAAGGAATTTGGTTTGCCCAGCTAAACAGTAAGTACATATGATGTTCCATATGGATAAGCAACTTTAATGATCATTCTGGAAAGCTTAATCAGATGGTAAATATAACATCTGTTTACATATCTCCATTTTAGGTAACTAACATTCTTTTCAAAGTCACCCTCCGGGTCTTGGGAGGTAATCTCATGGGACAACTCAGTGGTTCATTACTGGAAGAATTGAGGATTATTCTTTTTTTGCAGTTAACATCAATAACTACAGAATTGCAAAAGGTCTTGTAAAATATGGAAATTACCATAATCAGAATGATTTAGACTCTGATGAGATCTGGCTCTAGAAGCAGAAATGTGACTGTAATGAAGATGGAAATACTAAGAACCAGATTCTGAACTGCTGATGACTGTTTAAATATGGTGTTTATTTGCACACGGGAAGAGACAGACCTTTAATTCCCTGTATATTATTAGTTGTACCAAGTGCAGTGTATGTATGCTAAGGTATAGTTGCGTGCATTGTTTAGTGCCCAGCCCAGATTTGTTCTGGTTGTGGTGTCATTCAGCCATTTGTGAGGTACAGTTACAAGAATGGGGGTGATCAATGTAAAGCGTGCTCAAGTTTAATTTAGAAGCGACCAGGGCCATTAAGTTTGGGTTTGAGGATTTTTTGTGTATTTACTTATTTTTAGAGAGCTCTGGTATCATTTATCTGCTGTTTTCCACACCATGTTTTATTTTAGAGTCATAGACAATTCAATCCATACTGAGTGACTAATTCTTATCAGACAGAATGAAGCTAGATCAAATTCAGGGAATAAGTACCTGATTGTTAGGCAAATTGCTATCACTCCTAAACTATCTAAAACCAGCTTAGGCTGAGAGGAGCTCAGGCAAGACACCTTACACTGTCAGGTTTTTCTGACTAATGGTGAGATCATATTTTCTTCTAGCTGTGCTCTATCCACTACTCTTTGGAAACAGGCATCCCAGCACAGAGGGTCTCATCAGTGTTGGATGGGATCATCTGTTTTTTCTGGATGACTTGAGCAGCATCCTGAACTGAGATATTCTCAAGTGTGCAAAGACTTGGGTTTAGGTCAACACAAGTCTGTTGAGTCACGTATAGACTAAGTTCAAGAATCTCTGCTAGGCTCCATGGCAACCTTGTCTTGGGTGAGTGTCTCCATACATGAGCTGTTGGGGTAAATGAGGTCATGCTTCCAGTAATTTTCTAAATACAGTTTTTATTTTGTTTTCCTGTTTCGCACAGGCAAATACAGTCTGAGTCATAGTGCGTTGTGTTAGTTGAAGCAGAAGGCTGCTTATTTAAGAGCAAAATATTAACTTCTAATATTGATTTAGTATGAACCTCTGTTTTAATTGGGTAGGTAATTTGCTCTTGAATTGGCAAATACAGACATTGGTAAAACACTGCTTACAGATCTTACAAACGCCTTCTGTCCAGAGAAAAGTGAATCTCAAATGAATTAGAAGAGAAAAATAATGAAGATGAATGAAGGTCATAGAAGGCATTCAGTAAAGAAGTTATTTGCATGGTTTTATGTAGATAATTGCTTTTTGAGTGTTGCTGCCAAAATTCCAGTTACATGTAAATGATTTTATGCCTATAAGAGTTTTGTAAATTATTTGGCTGTGAGGAGATGGAAGTCTCCAAATATTTTTTAAATCTGCAGTTGTGACTTTAAACTCATAACTCAAGCAAAACTTGTAACACAAAAGTATGCGTGTACATCCTCAAATACCACAGAATACATGGGAGGAGGTTCTGTAGGTTCCCCAGGGACTGTATTTATGCATTTTATTCCCTGATTCCTCAAGTTAATGGGTCATGATCATGGACACACAAAAAATATATTAATAAGACTGCTTATTAGGGCATTGTGTAGACCAGAAGTTCTCTGGAGGATGGGAGCTAGAGGGACTTTCCCAGGGACAGCAGTCCAGGGTGTTCCACCACTGGAACCAGGCAACAGGCAACTGGGGGCAGCCCTAACCCTGGGCATCAGGCGTCTTCATGGAGTAGAATGTGGTGGAGCTGGAGACCCCATTCTATAGGGCAGTCCCTGGGGCTGGGACAAATGGCCTCAGGCTGGGCTGAAATAAGGTCCTGTGCAATGGCCAGGGTGTGGGGAGGAAACCCTGGGGGAGGTGGGCAGGGACAATCAGGTCTTATATTGCTCTCAGAGCCCTGCCATAGCTGTCGTCAGGTTGTTGGCTAACCTTCAGGTTGTCCTGCAAACCACTCCACAAAGAATAAAAGATCCAGAAGACAAAAGATATGCAATTAAGCTTTCATGCACTATTCTGTGAAACACTTAACAAACTTCAAAAATCTAATCTCCAGCAATTTTTTAATAGCTGTCAAGAAATGTTTATGAAAAATATAGTATTTCTGTTCTAAAAGAGAACAGACTATACTCTAGTATTTCATGCAGACTAGCATCCTCTTTTGCCATGTAGAATGTCTTTGGCTAATTAAGAAGGCTGATTTATTTTGGAGGGTTTTAATAGTTTCTTCAGTTTTCTGACATTATTTTGGCCTGTTGGCAGTTGCACAGTAACAGTTCTCCAGACTGAAACAGTGTTTCTTCACCTGCCAACATTTACAGTCAGTATTTGAAAAGAACCGTTGGGAGGAAAGAATGAGCTAAATGAGACTGAGTTGACTTTTTCCAACTGCTTCGTTTTGGAAATATGAAACAATTGTCACTTTTATCAAGTAATAAGCTTAATATACATTAAGGCAACTGTATAATGTGTTTTATACTAGCTGAGTGTCTTAAGCACTAAAGACTGCTCACTGGTCAAACATCAAAAGATGTGCTAGGGGGCATTTGTTGAGTAAACATTGCATTTGCAACACTTGTATAAGCATTAGTGGTTTTTATATTCTGGGCAACCTGATCCTGTGCTTGATCATACTCATAGGGTTGATTTTTTTTTTCCTTGTCTCCTAACATCTAATCACTTTTTGCTTGTTTGTTTGGTTTGGTTTTGCTGCAGCTTGTGTTAATCATAGAATAGTTAGGGTTGGAAAGGACCTTAAGATCATCTAGTTCCAACCCCCAGTTTATTTTCAGAGTTGCTTTTTTCTGTGCAGCTCTGAAAAGAGTTTCTGACTTTTGAGTAGCCATATATTTATGATGACGGTCACCTGGATTTGCCCCTTAGCATCTTGCCTCCTTTGAACTTCATTGATTTTCTTTAGGAGTGATTTTCCATTCTGTTGTGATTCCTGTGAGTCAAAACTGTGCCTGTTGGTGAACCCCTCCAATTTTTGAACTGTGAACTTTATTTTGGTTTTCATTTGTTCTATAAACATCCCATTGACTGACATTAGGAAGACCACCCTGAAGCTCTCTAGATCAAACTCTTGCCCTTCTTAGAGATGGGTGTGATGTTTTTCTTCTCTCATACACCGAGACTTCCCCTGACACCACAGCCTTTCATAGATGAGAGAGGTCTCACTACATTGTCAAACTTCCTAGGCACTTTTGAATGCATCCCGTCTTTGGACCTGTGTGTATCCAGTCTAGTTAAGTGGTCTCTAGTTTTATGTTCCTGTATTGTAGCAAACAGTTCCACCTTAGGACCTTACTACTCGTTTTAGGACTGGAGGAGGCCAGAGAGTAGACCTTGTCTATAAACATTGAGGAAGCAAATTCACTTCACAACAAAGACTTATCAATATCTTTGTCACTATGCCCTTGCATTTTCCTTGATCTTCCTTATGTTACTGGTATACCTATAGAAACATATGTTACCCTACATGGTCATCTCAGATTTTAACTTCAGCTGAACAGCAATACCTCTCTTTCTGAAGAATTTAAATAACAAAGACAAAAAAAAAGCTGCAGAAATATCTTTGCAAATAACACTATTTCCTTAGTTTCACTATTCAAAAATATTTTCTGAGAATCACTAAATATTAGAGATTTAAATTAATTATTTTTTCCCTATTGTCAATTCTTTATTGAATTCCTCCAAAACATTCTGTAATTCTTTCAGAAGTCAATATATAAATGGGCTGAAGGGAATCTGGATCATCGTTGTTGCTATAGGCTCCCTTTTTCCTGCTGTAATTTTTTGCAGTTATTGCATCTATTTAAGATCATATTTAGAAACAGTTATTTTGACATAAAAGCAATTCACTAATCAGGCATTAGTCATGAGGGAACAAAATTGTAATTGATTAAAATGGTAGATGAGCATGTCATCACGTTTTGCTCTGTACTAGTTCAAAATATACTTTCTCATTTGCACGAAGTTTACTTTGTATAGTTTTCAGATTTGCTGTTTAATAAAGACTAATGTTCTCTGTTTGGTGATAGAGAGACAGAAATTCAGGAAAAGTCTAGTCTGCTCTTCCAGAGTTATCTGTCAGTAGCACTGTTTATTTTTCTTGGACTATCCAGTTAATATCTACTTACTTATTTTCATGTCCTAGATTTTAATTATATATATGTATTATAAAAGAACTATAGCCATAGCTTTTACCAAGACTGTAAACTTAGTTTTAATTTAATCTACAGACAGTTATTTCCATGAGTTAACAATGTATTTTAGAGGAACATTTCCTTCCAGCTATATTTAATTGTTTACTATATATATTTCCATATCTGTCTTTGGTCTTTGAGACAAGTAATTTATTCTGTTTATGGAAATCAAGTGACACGTAAATATAAATTATTTGTACGGATAAACTAGAATCTTTTGTATGAATGAAAGCATTAATGCATCATGCTTCTAAGGAACTTAGTAGAAAGAAGACAATCTATGGGATGTTGCTGTAATCTGTAAAGGAATAATACAATGTTAGGGAAAGAAAACTAAAGACAAAGTAGTTAATGTATCAAAATCGGGTAAGAAATCTTGTACCATAGTAAGGTATTAAAGCCATTCCATTAACTGAAGAGTAAAAAAGTTGTGTTTTTAGCTACAACAAGTGATGTAAAACAATAAACATATTGCAAAATGTCTCATGAATTAGTGCTGACCAATGTATGGGATGCAGAAATCATAACATTACACTTTATATCCTTCTAAGACTGGGCAAAAAAAACCCAACACAGAAATATTAGTTTAAAAAATAATTAGTATAAATCAAGAAACAAGTTTCATAGGGGTTTTTTTGATTATTAAAAGAGCAAGATATTTTATTGCAATAGGTTATAATTGTTTCTAAGCAAGAAACATGTAAATTTTCATAAACTCTGACAATTTAAATGTAGAGCTATGGCAATATCTGCTACAGGTTTTAATGGAGAGAAAGAGTATTTTTTCAGCACAACCAGAGAAACTGGAAGGAATTAATCTATGAGCAAAATGCAAACGTAAAAAAGGGCCTCTGAAAAAATATTTAAAAAATCTAATTAATTGTTTGCTTCGCTTTCCACTGTACAGAAATTTTGGGAGATTTATAATTTCTTTTTCTCTACTGTCTACAGGGAAACTGTCTAAAAACAGAGCATAATAAAAGAGGAATTTTATTAAATTAATAGTTGCATATTGCTGGGACCATGAGGTTTTAGCCCAGGGAGGAAGCAATAATTAAAATTATCAAAATACTAAACCAATGGGTATTCTATCACGTAAGATACTTTTGGGAACAGAAAAATTAAAGATGAAAATCTCACATTTCTTAAACTAGACTTTAAAGATGATTGGGAGAATTAGACCAGGAAGTCTGTCTTTACACTCTCTAACATGGTTGCAAATATAGTACATTTTCCCAGAGGAAGAGTCAACATAGTTGTTCTAAAGGGAAGGCTCTGTCAAACAGCTGTTCTAATTCCTCCGAAGAGCAACTGAGTGTGTGTAGAGAGAAGATATATCCATACAATGTAATAGTATTTTAAGAAACTTTTAAAAAAGCTCAGAAAAATGTCTGGATGAAATTAAAGTGTAGAAGATGAACAGAGGGGCTGTTCTGGAGTTTTGATAGCTTAAAATGTAAGAAAACGGGAAAGGCAACGAAATAGGAGAGTGCAAAACTACATGAAATTAACCTAGGCTGCAGCTAACTGTGAAGTTGCAGAAGCAACTACATATTCAGCTGACCAGCCCATAAGTCTGAAGTGATTGATTCTTAGCCTTCCTAAAATATGCAAAGTATCATTTAACTTAAAGTATTTGCACAACATTAGATTGTTTTACTGCATGTTTGAAGTAGAGTGAGCATTTACTATCTATCTACCTAGAAACACAACTTTTTGAAGGATACATTGCCCACTAAAGCCTCTAAATAGTCACCACTGAGCATATGAGGAGCTCTTCAATCTTAAGATTGTTCTCTAGATAAACATAGCTCCTGATGAATTAGATGGGCTTTTTTCAATACTTTAGATCCTTTGGAAAGTGAGCTTTGAATTCAGGTTTTTCAATAAATTATGGGGTTTTATATAGTTCATTCAACTGTTCAACTATTTAATTTTGCTTACCTGAAGATAACATTCCATCAAATAGTAAGAATGGTTCATAGACATTAAGGAACGAAACATGTGTGCCAGTAACATAAACATCATCTTGTGAGCTTGACATGCAAAGTTCCTTGTAGTCAATGGAGAGGCAAATGCAGCGTTATGACATTCTTAATGTGGTCTTATAACATAAATGAGTGGTACTTTGTTCAAAGGTGTCCTTTCTTGTTTATGCACTAGATATTTCAGTGATATTGACACTAGCTTGAGTGTTCAAAATTTCATGTTAAACCTTTGTTTGAAAGCATTGAAATGGAATTTAAGAAATGGAAGTTACAGCCGAAAAGGTTTTTTGGCATCCTCAAAGAAGAATTAAAAATACTGCATTTGAAACATTAGGGACCAGATTTCTGAAGGAAATAAAATATTTTCAACAATGGTTTTGGGTTTGGAGTGTATTTTTGCTTTCTGTAAATACTTTTAGGTAAGGTTCCTTGGAATAGAAAGTATCTGGTTTTGTAGAACTGAGTAGTGGTTAACATGTTGACAATAAATCAACTCAGTTTGTTTTGAAATGATGCACTTTATTTTAATAGTATTGCCTGTATTGGTTTGAGATGATTTTTAATATGCATTATTCTTTCAGTATCTAGATATTGTGCTGTATTTGTACATATACTTGAGGATATTAAGGTAATAAATGCAGTTTGCCAAGAACTGTCTTAGAAGGATTCCCCAAGTATGTGGACTGTTTTTATAAACTTGTTTTATCAGTATTTTAGGGGCTGTTCATTTTTGTGTTTTTGTTTGTGTTTTTCATAGGGTTCACTAACCTCTTACTAACAGCTGGCTATCACATAAAGTTGCAAAGGTGTAATCCTCTTTAGACTGGATAAAGAAAACAATAAAAGGCTTATAGGATGCAGCTGACTTATAAGGGACAAGTTAACACACTGGATAAGCAGACTAACAAGCCATGAGAGCTTTACTGATCTTTTCATTTGAAAGTAATGATTACTGAGAGAGATAAAGAATTATTTTAAGTAACATTGGAGAATAAAAATAAATTGGTGAAAACAAGGAAATGCAAATTGAAAGTTACTCAGGAAAATGTTCCTCAGAGTGTGAGCTAATTGACTGAAGAGAAGCTTTTCTAGCTAAATATTGGGGTTTATTTCAATAAATGATGCAGAGCAAAACAGAAACCTTGCAATGCATTTACCTACTTTTCAGTATATGAGTCCTCAAGTGTTATTTGATGTGCTTTCATGTAGTCTTCAGGAACGTAGGCAGCAGTTCTATGAAATCAAAAGATTGTTGTGGTTTCAGTGTGAGGCTGCTCACCTCTTTTGGCCTTTATTCTTCCAGTGCTGTTTACACATTAGAAAAGTAAAATGTAAGTGATTTCTACCAAAAGAAGGAAGAGGGCAGACTTTATTGAATCATCTACATGTAATCAGGTACTTGGTAATATATATCATCTCTATTTCCTTCACAAGCTAATGTGCTTTTAATGTGATCCTGTTATATAGACCAATTTGTTTTCCTAATATAGCAAGACATTCCAAGAGAAACTGTATATTTTGCTACTGGGGGTTTACTTCCCTGGATGTTTTTATAAAAAGAAAAGCAATTTTCACAATTTAAAGGAAGAAAAGTTCTCTCCTGTATCAGCGTGTTTCCTCTTGCTTTAACCAGCATAGCTGTAGATAGCTCAGGTATGTGGCTGGTCCCTCACCTTCTGTATCCCAGAGATATTCCTTCAAAGTGTTATTCTGAGAAGCATGTTTAATTTTGTCTTCTCTTCCTAAAACCTAGTAGCTATGGTTAGCAGGCTGCCATTACATCCACTAACATAGAGAAACTACTTTTTATCCTTCCCATTAGTCTGCTTTCATTCATGCGTACAGTGTTAGATATGATCGTGATTATGTGGTTTGACCAGGTAATGTTATACATGATCCAAATAGTGCTAATAGATTTTTTTACTCTTCAAAGTAATTAAGACAGATATTAATAAAAAATGCACAAATGCATACAAACCTTTTAAGTCTACAGCAGCTGTGTATATAGGTAAAGATCTTTTCAGTATAAAGCCATCAACTGTTCATTTTGCTTCTGTAAGTCCCTGTCTTGATTCAGGTACTATCCTTATAAAAACACACAGCACATGGATTTGTATGTAATCACTTTACAAAAACATGCTAGGATATTTGGGAAATCTTTTTGGGCATTGTTTTTAACTGAAATGGAATCTCAGGAAG
>JBCJKH010071971.1:0-20414 GCA_039877255.1 Loriculus beryllinus
CAGAAGATGACATTATTAGATTTGAAGAATGGTATGAGAAGTATGACATGTTTCAGAGTTCTGCTGCAGTCCTGAAGCCTTTAACATTTATGCACTAATTGGGTGTGATAAACAAGAACAATCATACAGCTGAGATGAGGGAGCAATCACTGGGAGAAGCAGTAAGGCTCACTGCAAGGTTAAAGCTAATGTCCCTTCTTCCGTGGGAAACTTTGAGGTCTGTGAAGTCAGAAATTTGAATATGGGATTTTTCTTCTGGGTGCCATCAAATTCCTGTTCTGTTTCACCTGACTGAATGGGATCTGCATCAGGTACTTCCTATATTCCTGCCTAATCAGGTGAAAACACAGTGAAAGATGTGACTAGCCATCTGTAGGAAACAATTTCTGGGGAACAGATAGGAGCACACATTTGCCTTACTATAAACTAATTCAGCCTGGGATTCACCACCCATCCTGAGGCTCTACTCCAAAATTCACTGTGATGGATTATATATGCCATTACCAGAAACATCTGAGAACATGCCTCTGTGGACTACATTTATCATTACAAATACAAATATCCTTTGTTACAATGGATCTCACACCTGGTCTAGGCTAGAAGTAAGGGTGATAGCTGCAACAACTTATTTTGGGGAGATGGGGAGCTTTCACCGGGGTATTGCAAAGAAGATCAGGAATTAACATTTTATTGTTTGGGGGTTTTGCATTTATTTTTCATTTAGGAAAGAGACAGTGAAAACAGATGTCCCTTGAGACCAGATATGAAATGAGCCCAACTCAATCAGTTACAGAATGGTCGTTGTGGATGCTGGAAAGAACAGAAGGAAAGGAAGTATCACCCACTGTGATGCAATATTTGAGGAGAAAAGAGAGAAAAAAGGCCAAATAGACATAAAGAAGAGGCTTAATTTGAGAAGGAGGTCTAACTGTGATGTAGCCGGGTAAGAGAAAAGGTTTTGATTGACTAGATGATTGTGATGTGCAGAAGTTATCAAGCAGCAGCTTTACACATAGAGATTTTGTTTCCTCCTGTTCTTTCTCCTGGGGATACAGGTGACTTCTCTGTCAGGATGTGAAATAATGCTACAAAACAGCACACAATGTGACTAAACAAAACTTTCAAGACATGGGCCCAACAGTAAATAGCTACTTTTTTTATGTTGTATTCAAAGTAAGTGTCATCTTTGCCATCAGCAGCAGCTTATGATGTGGCACCTGTGAATAGAAGATTATACAGTCATCTCTTTAAGTCTCTACAATAGGACTGGGAGATATAACGACTTGTAGAATCCCAGCGGTGAGTTTATGAATAATGCATGAAACAAAATCTCTCTCTGCCTGACACACAGAGGGAAAATCAGACACTGCTGGGCTGGGGTGCTTGAGGTAATATTCAGCTCAGACACAGCTGGGAAAGCCCATCAAGCACATTAGTTTCAAAGTACATACAAAAGAACACAACGAGAAAAAACAAAGAGATAATTATATTAAGTTGTTTGGCATAGTAGGGGGGGTTTCCTCTCTTCCTCATTCCCTCTCCCTTGCACAATCCCCTTTCCCAAAGCAGCTGCCATAACAGGCTGGGGAAGAGTAAAGCGTGTTTTCATCACTCCTTAAATACATTCCTTAGAAGCACAGTGTAGTGAAATATGCCTACTACATTTCCAAGGAGGTTTTTCACTTAAAAACAGTGATCTTTGGTCTTTTTAATAGTGAAATTTCTTCCCATATTGCTCATACTACTAGAGGGATTTAAAAAACACTGTAAATTATGTCTATGATGTAAAAAGAAACACCTCTTTTCCCTAGTCCATTCAGCTTTTTCAGATGAAAAACCAGCAAGCAGTGGCTATATAATGATCCAGTTCATATATGGATATATCTGAAAGGTGGGTGGTTATTTCTTAAATGACCACCAAACATGATACAATACATAGTGTAGTCAAACAGTCAAAAGTCAACTTTCAACTTCAAGACGTTCTTCATCAAGATTGTATTTACACTATTTTATACGTCATTTGGAATTCTAAATCTCAGGTCACAGAAACCTTATCTACAAAACACAGCACAGAAGGTGAAAACTACACTAGAAAATAATTTCTTTTCTGCTGTATTTATCAGCAAAGGCAATCATTAGCTACCAAAACCCATTACTAGTTAACAGGTTTGTGTAATAGCCTTTAACTGAATTGCTTGTGCAAATGGAGAGATGTTAATGAAAATCAATACACTTGGCAGTACCAGCAAAGATGACAATTCATCAGGCAGAATAAGTCATCTTCCTACTCCCAAGGAAAAGCCAAACTTGGAAATGTATTTTTGATGCTAATGTACCATCAAAAATTCCACATCAATGTAATTTGGAAAAAGCCAAAAACCTTTGGTTCCCTGCTTCCTACATCTCCACAGTGACAATCTTCAAAATGTATGTGCTAAGACTGAGTCACTTCTCCAGCATTTTGTTAAGATGTAGGGCTGCAAGAACTTTTATCTTTTATTAGATTTACAAAATAATTAGAGAAAATAAAGAAGTACAGGCTTTGGAGTTCTTTCATGAGGTATGGTAAGAAGCATCGCATCAAAAAGAAAGCTAAGAACAAGTTAGATATATTTGCTTAAAGCTGAATCTAATTTTGCTAATTGATTTGATAACTTGAGAAGAAAGCACTGACAAAGATGTGACACACATTAGCGAGAAGCGAGTACACAGACCATATGGAACAGACATAAAAAAGAAACCATTTATGTCCATGAAAAGAGGGTCAATGGCAAATTGTAATGTCACATAATGTAATATGTATCCAGACAAGTTACAAATTTTAATTCTAGACTTGTTATTTGAAAGGGTTTGTAGGTCCTTCTTGAAGTTTGCTACTGAGAAGCTAGAGATGCTTTGTGAAAAATACTGGAACTTAAGATTTCTACTTTTTATTGATTAATTGCGAAAGTTCTTACTTCTGCACACTGATTATTCAGTTTCAAAATGACGGCACTGGTTGCATGGGATATCACTTTTCAAGAGTATGTGTAAAATCAAAGTATTTTGGCAGGTCTATTTATGGGAACATTCTAAATGTATATATTAAATCATCCTGGAAAATTTGGGTCCATTTATTGAATATTATTGTGTGGAAAGTTTTCATGAGTTTGTTGAGAATGGTATTGTATGAGAAGCAGAAATGAAGAAAGTTTTACATGCATTATCCTTCGTGTCTTAATGCATAATCTCTTTCAGTCCTTGGAGATGCAACAAGTACACAGAGACTCTGCAACCCATTTTGAAGAAATTTAGGAAGTATTGCTCAAGCTACTCTTGCAGGCACTTTTCCACCAGTCTTTTAAGGATACTTTTACATACTTGGGAATTGAGACTGATAAACTCACAGTGGCAGCTCAGATATATGGATTATACCAGTTGGGAATGTTTCTAGAGAGGAAAAAGTTGGAAAAGCCCATGTTATCTCAGAAGATGAGGAGAACTTCAAACCCCACCTTGAAGGGTTTGCCCTTCTAGGGGGCCTAAGTGGAGTGGGACAGTAGGGAGTGAGCTGTTCCCCTCAGATCTGTCAGAAAAAATTTAGTGCTAGTGTTGTTTAGGGAGTATACTCAAGCCTGATCACTATCTGCACAGTTGTTGTACCGGGTGCCAGAGGGTGTATCCCCACCTGTTCTCTTAGAATCTGTTTCTGGGCCTATGGTCCATGAATCACTCACCCTGTTTTGAACCCATTGAAAATATCTGCCTCTACAACTGCTGTAGCAACAAATTCCGGAAGGTCATCAGTGCTGTGTCAAAAGCACTTTGTCTTAAACCCATCTCCTGCAAACATTTCATGAGTGCTCCTTAGTTCAAATATTACAAGTTTGGTCATAGCAGTTCTGCATTCATCTTATCCACGGTCTCTGTGATTCTGTAAACCTTCATTCATCCATACATTATCTCCATGTCCCTTCTCTGCTGTACAGAACACAGTAAGTGTATATACCAGTGGTCAGGTAGAGCTGTGGCTGAGAAAAAAATTATATTGGCAGAAAAAACCAAAACATTCGTATGTCAGTGCACAGTTATATTTGAAGATTAGCCCTTTGAGGGCTGGGTGCCTATTTGGTTTTTGGAAGTTTTTCAGGGGACAGCTGCTCATTCCTTTGTCTGTGGAATGCCTATCATATTTGAAGCACTGAAGCAACACAATTTAAATTCAGAGGTGTAAGTGCAGACCAAAAGGCAACCTGAAGGCAGGAAACCTTGGGGCGGCTCCTATATCACAAAGTTCACAGGGTGCTATTACTTGCACAGAGAAGTAAGAAAAAGCAAAGCTAGATACTACACAGTATGGAAGTCCAGGGACCAAACTCAGTCCCGGAATATTCAACATATTCCCCTGGAATTAAGTGAGCTGCTACCTTCAGCAACACAGCATTCAACACGTCTGACACAAGATAGCAAACCAGCCAGCTCCTTCCAACTGGTGTTGTCAATGGTTGGGAAAGAAGAAGAAGAGAGAAAGTAGTGTATAGGAGCACATGCTGAGATAAAGACAAAAAAGGGGAGAACAATTAACCTCTGGTATGCAATATAACATATTCTGGCCATAGCCAGCTTAACTGACTATAGTGGCTGCATCAGGAACATGATTTAACATGAACGTAAGCCTTGCAAGTTTCATTTGCAAAATGTCATATATTTGCATTGTCTGGGAGTAATCTGCATTTCTGTTTCCCAATCATTTTCAGATAGGTGAATGCTAATGAATCTCCCCAGGTAACAAAGTATTAAGAAGATTTAGAACGTGAAAAAAAAATAACAAACCAACACTGAAAGCCCTTAACCACATGGAAGTGCAGGGCACCTAACAGTTTAAAGGAGAATGCAATTCTTATCATGTCTCAGGAAAACTTTACCCATGAGATACTTCATTAACTGGCACAGGCCAGTACATAGTATGCTATGGTACCTGGAGAATTGTTTCATCTTCTTGGGCAGGTTTCTTGCCATTTATTCTGGGGACAAGAAGAATGGCTGTACACCTACTGATTCTGCACTTCGCCACACACAAGCTCTACAAAGCACATACTTCAGAAGCAAGCAGGGAGAAATGGGTGGTTTGGTGCAGGTGCATAGGAACTGACAGAAAATGGGTAATATCTCATTAGGTCTATCTGCAGATTACTGATCCCTAAAAGGGAGCCATTGGCACTTCATTCCATTGTCATGCAGTTTCAGATTATAGAAGTAAAAGCACTGCAAAGTGTTTGAGATTGCTTGAATTCTCCATACCAGTAGAGTGACATGCTTATGGGCTGTAGCTCCACAATTAAGCATCCATTGACATGAGAGGAACATTTGTGTGGCAGGCAGCTAGGACTCTATTGTATAGATCTTTACAAACATTGTAGTGTGTTTTCCTAGGCATCTTCAAATCCATCTCCAAACACATCAGTTTGCCTGCATGGTTTTGGTTTGTTGTTTTTTTTCTCAAGGAAAACAAATCTCACCTCTTAATAAGTCACTAAATTAATATTTTCCAAATGCAGAGATACACACACATATAATATTTACATATGTCTACATATATGTATATGTATATATATTTACATATATGTACATATATGTATAGGTATATACATACCTATACATATATGTATAGATATATACAATGTATATATATATATAGATAATGTGCAATGACAGAGAGATGGGATAAATATCAACTTATGAATTAAATCCTGCTGTAACTCTGACTCCAGAGAAAGACTTGTGAGGCAATCAGATGTTATTTTCGCTGACAAAACTGCCTAGGGAAGTTTCTCTGCGCTGCCCTGACCCAGCTGCTCTTCTGCAGCAGTTTGCTGTCTCCTTGACAAAGGCAATATGACTCTTTGTGGAACACTCTGTGTCTCAGACCCTTGATACTGTCCAGGGCAAAAAGAAAGCCTCCAGAATAAAAGGCTTTTGTCCTTGTTTTTGTTTGTTTGTTTGCTCTTTAAGGCAGATCTCCCTATCTGGTCCACAAAACAATCCCACAAGCAGTTGTGCTGGCAGGTCTCAATGAGTACAGGAGCAGGCATAGAAAGCTGAAGGGTAATGGAGGAAAGGCAGCCCATTTTGCCACTAAGGAGCGCATACCATGTAACTAATCCTAACAGTTCAACAATGAACCAAAACTTTAAGTCTTCTGAACTATTTACTGTATTTGATTCATGCATTTCACTGTCTAAATATTCTAGATGTGGGTGTATTTTTTGAAAAATGCTTCTCTTTCTTCTTTTTTTTCACTAAGGCATGTTGACAAGAGACTATTCATTTCTTCCAAAATAGAGTGTCAGACAGTGAAATGTGACTTTAAGCTAAAAGAATATTTTAAATTTTTTATGTAACATCTTTCTTGACAGTGGAATAAACAACCAGCATGTATTTCCAGCTGGTGCTCAATTCGTCCTCATATCTGAGTCAGCCCTTGTACATTATTATATGAGTGCTATTGTTACTGTTTAAAGTATGCGTATCACTAGGCATTTGTTCTTCAATGAAACAATTTTTTCCCCTGGGATGAATAAATGTGGGTATTTTATTTATGGAAAACTCAGTATCAAGCATGCTTATACCAGTCCAGCAAAGAATGTGAGTGCTTAACTTCAGGGGTGTAATTTTAGGTGTACTCATCAGGGACACTATTTACCTGCTGAGAGCAAAACACATATCTTGCTGGATTATAGCCAGCATGTTCAGAAACTCCTGAAATTGAGCTCATAGCTAATTGAAGTTCCTACATGCACTTCAGTAGGAGTTGGCCACCTAAAAACCATTGGAGATCTGGTCTTCAGCCTTCCCTGAAATCCTACTAATTCCCTTTTTCCAGTCATGTTTTACAGCAGTTCATACACAGCTGCATGCTATTTATGCTTCCAAACCCATCATTTTAACAGTTTTAAATTGTTTTCCCTTCCCCTTATGGTGTCTCTGTATTTTTCTATTACAGAAGCAAACAGGTGCTTCTGTCTGAACTCTGTTCTCGTCAGTATTGGATGCATTCCTGCTATGTAATAATTTATTTATTTCTCTCTAAAGCATTCACATTTACAATCACCATGCACACAGTACACATCTTCCTGTTCCTCTGATGTGTTTTGGTTTTTTTGTTTTTGCCCTTCTCTGGACCCATTTTCTTTGTAGTGTTACCCTTTTTGAAGTATTGTGTCCAGAACTATAAACAGTATTCAAGGTGAAGGTACACTCTCAGTTTACATTATTATGCATTCTTAGTAGCATTTTTTTCTTTCTTAATACAAACTCCTGTTTATTTAATATGAACCTCAACTTCCATCAACAGGTGGTTTTCATCAAGGAGGCTGTGAGACTACAATGGTCTTATCCTGCAGGGACACCAACTTAGAACTGATCAATCTATAAGCAGCTCAGTAATTTGTTGTCAATTTTCTTTCCTTTAAAGTCTTCGACTACCAGCATTTTGACTTGGTTTTAAAAATCTCCTTCTCAGGCCCTTCCCAATCCTAACCTTCAAAACTGGAGGAATACTGATGCTTGTCCACAAACCAAATCAGGGCTCAGTTACCTTCCTTCACCTGTTTCCTGGTACAGTTTAGGTCATTCTCCACACACACATCCAGCTCAGGTGACAGTCCATTGAAAATATAAGTAGGTAACCTCTCCACACCCTACACAGTGCATATGGATAAGCAAGAAAATAAACACAAGTCCTACCCATACAAACCTCCATATCCCCAGGGTGCAATTTCTTGTTGCTAAAGCAGCAAGTTCCACTACCCAAGAGTGAGGGGGTCTGTTGTCCAACCATGTGGCACAGATCACGCTCCTAAAAAAGCTCTTTTTTTTTTTTGCTGTAACAGTGCTATTTATTGTTTGCAAGCTTTGCTCTGTCCTCTTCTGCTTCTTTACACAATCACTGATGAATATGCTGGACACTTCCAGTCCAGGTTTTCTTTAATTTATTTTGCAAGTCAACCCCTCCCTAGGCTGAAAACAAACTGCTTACTATAGCTAATGCTGTTGACAACTTAGCAGTTTCTAATTAATTATATGACCCTTCTTTCTCATCCCACAACTGCATAGATGCCTTTATGGTCTCCCAAGGGACGTTGTCGGGAAATCTGCAGCAGGTGGGACAGCTCATGTGTCATCTCCTACAAATGGAGGCTGAGAGGCTACTTACCCAAGCTCAAGCAGAGATAACAACCCTAAAATTAGCTGGGCATTTGGTGGCAGCAGCTGTATGTAGCAACGCACTGCAAGATGCAGAAGCAGATGGCACAGCAGAAAATATGGGTGTTGTGTCTGCTATCTGATTGGAGGCCTCTCTGCTTCTTTCCTCTAACATCTTTGCAAAGTTTATTGGGGATAAAATGGGATTTCCTTTCTGCTGCCTTCCGCTTCCTGCCTCTTCTGTAGTCAGCTTTTCCTGCCACTTCTGTAGTCAGCTTTTCATTTTTTTCAATTAAGAGCTGGTCATTCCTACTACTTCTTTTCTGGTTTTGGCTTCTTTCTGTTAGAGCCTACTTCTTTTACCTGTACTCTTACATCTTTTTTTAACCATGACACTCACTTTACGTGTTAGCAATAAACGCAAAAATATGGCTTCTAGGGGATGCTGACATTCATAAGGGAGGCTAGTAGTGTTGACACTAAATCTTCTCTTGAGCCTTCTGCATCTCCACCCTACTGCTGTACACCTTCCTGTGCTGGTCCTCACAGCTTGTCCTTTCATACAAATCTTCTCCTCACCCTCCCAAAAAGCCTCTCCACAGCATAGTTTTGTAAAGTCCCTCTGGCCTCTTGCTCTGCTTTGTCAGCACTCGTTCACATCTCCTAATCTGCTAGCCATAGTCTTCTTCCACAGGAGCTGCTTCACAGCTACATTATCTACCTTCTTTTCTTTGAAGTCTTCCCCTCCATGAAGGGTCAAAATTATTGGGTCTACCCATAAGGGATCCATGCTTGTGTAAGGACACTCAGAAACAGTCTGGCAAGAAAACTAGTGAGCAGTGAAGTGCAGCAGAAGAGCATTACTTAATATTCCCCCACCTCCTGCACTGCCCAGTGCACTTCCACCAGGGGGAAGATAAGGTAAGCTGAGACAGGGGACAGTTGGTTTACATATGTGTGTGTAAGTAAGTGCTCAAATTCTTTCAAATTCTTTAAACACTAGTTTACAAATGCAAGTGTATATAGACAAGAACAATGGGTGCATTCTTATCCTCCATGCCCTAACTTTCTCAAAGTGCTTTTAACTTATAATAGCTATGGATATAAGCCCTGTGCACTTGCAAAATAGATGACAAACTTGTGTTCACATATTCGTGACAAGCACAAGCCACAAAATCCCCAGGCATTCACCAGCCTGCTGAAAATTGCTATGACCTTCAACCTGACATGGGATAGAGTGGCTGGGGGCAGAAAGCAGTTGCTGATCTGTGATTGCTTTTGAGGCAGTGAATCATAGTCATGTTATCCCAGGACAACAGGGTTGCATATCTTCCAAATCAGTGAAAATTTCAATTCCAGTTTGTGCGTGGCTTTATATGATCTGGTTTGATGGGAGTTTCTACCTGTCTTTCATCTATTGGAAATAACTGAACTGCAATCTTTAGACCCTTTGCAGTCTTCCTCTACAGTTACCATAATCTTTTCTCATTAAAAAGACCTAGAAATGAGATTTGCATTGCTTTCACGCATCTTTAGCATACAAACATAATGTATGACCACTGTTTGTAATCCAGCAAGGGCACTAGGGACTGTGGCATTGAGGTGTTATTTTCTTATGAAAAGCAATTCTGGCAGAGTTTGGGACACCAATTTAAAAGTGTTTTTGTTCTGTTTAATATTGGAGAAAAATCAACAACTGCTGTTTCACAGGAAGTGTTAGAGTTGACATTGTTTGCTAGTGCTTTGCCACGTATAAAGCAAAAATCTACATGTTTTCCAACTTCTGCCATAGTACACAATGAACAGAGAAGAAATATACTTAAATGTATAAGTGTAGGCATACCTAAGGAACTGGATATCAAGGTATAAATGCTTTCTGATCCTTAGGAAAAAATATCATTGCAATCATAGGTTGAAGGAACTAGCAGTTGTTCAGAAGCTTAAAAGAGAAACCCACTTTCTGGCTATAAAATATGTGTTATTCATTTTGGTCAGGTTCACTTAATTTTTCTTTTAAAGGAGCTTTGGCACTTCAAACTGGCACCCATGAATGTAATGTAAATCTTTGCAATATTAACCAAGTGACAAGCTGGTTGCAGAAAATGAGAAATATGGCCGGTGGAGAACTTAACAGAAGCATGGGTTTAGCCTACTTGGAAGCACTAAACAAGGTGCTCAGACATTTTTGCATTGTCTGTCTACAGGCACTGTTCCATCCCAACATCACAGTAGCTCTTGAGTAGATGTTGGCATATTTTCTACATAAATTTCTTTCTTTTTTCTACCTCTTTCCTAAGAAATGAAATTAAAAAATAATAGTACTAAGTAAACTTTCCCTGAGGATAATCACTTAAATACAAAATTGAATTAGGTCTGGCCATGTTCTAACCAGCTTTGTCTTGTGTTTCACATGCCTCTCATTAAGTAAATATTGCTAACATAAATGCTCAAGAAAAGTTTTGAAATTCACAGTAAAGACAATGTGTTTTAGGACATTTGATGTTGTTTACACAGAAAGTGTCTGACCTTCCAAAATCCTTTCACACATCCTTAGCGCAGAGACCAGGCAATGATTCAGGAAATGTTTTGGCCACACCTTCTGATAATTAGGAGTGCAGATGCAGCCATATTACCAGAGTGGTAATATATTCAATGCAAAGCTAATTTGGGGAATTAGCATCAGGAAGGATGAGCAGAAAAAGCAGCCAGGTTGAAATGCAAGATCATGTCGTTCTCTCTACTAGTGATGCACTCGTATTATTGTTTCTGGATCATATATCACTGTTTTTTAAGGCTGCAGAAAGTGGAGCTACTCCAGCTGATTCCTTCTCATTGAAATACTGGAGAACCTGTCTGTCTTTTTGGACAAATTACTGGAAGATAATCAGCAATTCAGTGTTTAGATTTGGCACTGTAGATGTTTTCCAATAAGGGCACTCTAGGTGCACCAATGGTTATAGTCACAGGGTGGGAAAATATCACAGGCACTGGCAAATTCAGTTGCTGCTCTGCAGTAATAAAACTGTACTTATCTCAGGTAAAACATCTTGCTTTCCAACTGTAATATGGATCTCTGCTTCTCCACACAAACAGCAAGATGAAGCCACTCAGAAATTTTACTTGAGTGACTGTGGCTGGTTTTGAGTGGAAGTATCTGAGAAACAACACAAGCAGAAATGCACATCCACCTCTTTTTTCAATAGCAACACTGCCTTGAGAAAAATCGAGAACTTGAAGCTGAATGTTGACTGAAACCCACTTTGAGCTGTGAGCAAATACATTGCCTCTCAATGTTTAATTCTTTCCACATTAAGTGTTGCATGAGCAGAAAGGGATTACCTCAACGATACCCAGCTCTGTCATCCATTTTTACTCCTAACATAGAGCTCTGAGATCCACAAACTTTGGCAAACAGCAGAGGTTAAAAGGGTCTCTTCATACACCAACTGCAAAGAGAATTTAAATGAGGGTAGGCAAAGGACATCAGATTTCAAATAGTGAGAGTAATAGCAGTGAATAGGTGAAATTATCCACCCCAGCAGCTAAGATTAGAAGGACATCTAGGGAAATACTGAACAAGCCAGAGAGAATATTTCAGTCCACATCAGCACAAGAGAAAAAAAGACTCCAGTGGAGAAAAGCTGAAAAGATGAACTCACACTGTGCAGAAGAACAGGATTAACATAATTTGTTCACCCTTGAACTTGCAGAGAATGAGCAAAATGAATGTTCCAATCAAAATATTAGAAGATTGTTGCACCCTCGTGAAAACTCTGCATTTGGTCACCATGTGTTGCCAACAGTTGCCAAAAGAAGGCTAGGCATCTGATTGCTTTGTAACAGCCTTTCAAATGTTTTTCATATCAATGTTGGAACATGCTGCAGAAGGAAAAATGTCTAATGGAATTACAGATGGTTTTAAAAGTGAGGTGGGTAAGGCAGTGGTAGCACAAACTAGAGCAGCTATAATTTCCATAAAGTGCATGGAGGCACACCAGGCAAACAAACATATGTGCATGGCACAAGAACAAATGCAAAGGCTATATAAGATTACACAATAAGCTCTGTTTAAAAAGAAATTGTGTGATAGGAGATCAAGGAAACGAATGCACTCTTATGTTCAAGAAAGTCAATGAGCTTAGGCAAAAGTCCCCAACAAATCTTAGATCTGTGAGCAGCTAATAAAATTCTCCTAGATGACAGCTTTGAAGAAAAATCGTTTTCAAGTAAAGGCACCAGGCTGAGCCCCAGGAGGTTGGTGTCCCCATTGCTACACTGCTGCACATGATCTCTAGGACTCTGGAAGGCAAAAAAGGTTCAGCAAAGTTTTTCTTTGTAAGATGGACATAATATTTCCTTTCCTTGACATCCTTTGCCTTATCTGTTTATGAGGAAAGAATATCTTTGCATTTACTCTCAGCTAAACCTGCCAGGAGTTACTGTGGAAAACAGCATTCCAGGGACACTTTACAGAAGAAAGTGTTCATGAAGAGAAGTGTTCTGAAACTGCAGTTTCGGAAGGTGAATATAAGACCATGAATGATACTTACACAGAGGATATCTTTCATGGAATTTCAGGGAGGCTGAATCCACTTCCTTCCTTTCGTGTTGGTCTTGGTACTTTTATGCTCTACAGATTGTCAGCAGGTAAATCTTACAACCAAAATGCGGTGTCTTGAAGTCTATTGGCACACATTCAACCGAAGATACCTTTAATGATCTCTTTGACCCTGCTCTGAGCAGACTGAAAGACATCCTAAGACCTGTTCCAGCCCAACTGATTCAGTGACTATTGTTCTAGGAAATGCTCAGACTACAGAATAAACAAAATTAGTGACATGGTTTCTGTCCAGGACATGGGCACAAGTAGGGTCTGACCTTATGATATAGACTGAGACAAAGTAATAGCATACTGCTGCGGAAGGAGCAGGTCCAGCTCCACTTCCATGCTCCTAGCCATGCCCTCCCACTGCTCACTTTGAGGTGACTCTCATACTTGTGTAAGTCACACAGCAAGACACACCAACCTAAATCAGATGGCAGAAAGGGACAAGACGGAACAGTTTCTTTTGAGATCAGATGAGCCATTGTAGATGAATCAGGAGGGAAAGCTGGGGAAGGGAAAAGGGAGAGAAGGTAGAGAAAGGAGTCGTCAGAAGAAAGGTTTCCACAGTTTCCCTCTATTGTCAGTAGTTAACTTATACATCAGCTTGGCCATTCTGTGGAAACGTATCCTAAACCCAGGGCTGATTTAGATCTGCAATTCATCTCAAAATTATCCCACACTATCCACATCTTACCAGCAAGCAGAGGCTTTCGGAACTCTGAACTCAGCAGTTAAATAGTAGTGACATTTGTACATTTTATGCTGTCATGGTGGCACTGTAACACAGTGAAGGAGAAGCTGAAAAATGAGAATGGTATAGAAAACATGGTCTGAGGGGCTTGATCCTTTACAACATAGACATAGAGTTACTAGCTATGATGAAGGAGAACCAGAGATTTACATTCAAGGAATGGACAGGTCTGTGCCCACAGGACAGAGCTGACTCACAGCTTGTCATCAACAGAGGCAAAACTCAATGGCAGGGCAGCATTGGAAGACAGGGGAGGCCAAGTGGAGCAGGCAGGTGTTGGCACAGATTAAGCAAATGCAGTCACCACCCTTACTCCTTCCTTCTTGCCAGTCACCACCCTTACTACCTTCCTTCTTGCCAGCCACCACCCTTACTACCTTCCTTCTTGCCAGTCACCACCATTTCTACCTTCCTTCTTGCCAAGCCTAACCAGCAAAGCCAGCCTGCCTATCATTGCCTATCACTTCTTACCAGAGGTGCATTTACCTTCACACCCCATAGTCCAGCAAGACAGCAATGCTCAGCCCCTTCTGAAGCTCGTTTTGCTACCTCTTGTAGGTCATTGCCTTCTTTATTTTTGCCTGCTGCCAAATCAATTTCTACCAAGTAAGAAGAGTAAATTAGAAGAGGAGAGTACACTGCTACCCACACTACAAACTCTGCAAGGCTTTCCAGTATCCAGTGTCTATCATACAGTGTCATTTGAATACACACAAAGCTCCTAATTATACAGTTTCCTCTCTGATTTATTCTGAACAGGGCAACATGATAACCACAGTGCAGTGCTCCATAACCTCATAACAGGATATATCTTGCTTCAACAACCTGCCTGTTGCAGGCAAACAACTTTGTGTATGTATGTGTCTTTGTCTCCAAGGCTATGCAGCAAAAAAAAAAAACCCAACCCAACTCAACCCCAAAATGCACTATAAGTGCCATAAATGGAAAACAAGAAGTGTTTGAAGAAGGAAAATTATACACTCGGGATAATCTAGAGCTGCTGAAATCATGATGAATGGTACAAAGATATCAATGATAATGAACACAGAGCTTGCTAGGCAGAATAATATATTCTGTGTAGCAATGGCCTTATGAATGAATGGCATTTAGGGACAGTCAAACTAGAGATACAAAGACTGTAAGCAATAAGAGGTGATAGTATTGCAAGGAAACATCTTCCTGGATGTAATAATTCCAGAGTTGCAAGTATACATTTTGCATTACTAAGAAAGATTTAATCCCAAAGAACTGAAAATAACTCATTCCAATATAACAGGATGGCTTTAGATCACTGTGCTTGCTTCTAAATTTGAATCTCCAAACAACTTGTAGGTATTTAAGGCAATGTTTTCAAACTGAATCTCCTTTACAGTAAAAGGGTTCTAGTTAACACTATGCTAAAGTGGTTAGCCCATACTTACTCTTGAATGGGGAAACACATGCAGCTTCTAGGGCTACCTGCAAATGAAGGAGACCTCCTGTTCACATAGTCTGACCAAATGAAGTATAGCCTGAAAGAGACTGCATGATTTAGGAGCCTTATGGAAAAAGAAGAGCTTTGAGAATACCTCGTGCTTATATCTAGCAGCTGTGGGGCCAATATAGCTTAGTACTGGAAAAGGACAAATTTTTGCAGCAGTGAAATGTGGCCTGGCTAGGGAAAACATATTCAAAACTGTCTGAATCGCATTATGACTGCACTTGGGTTGAGTGCACTGATGACTCTGACCATGTCTGGAAGAAAAATTGCCTCCATATTGGTTGTTTTAGCGCTGTATATTGCTTTAGCCTGTTTCCACTATATACCAATTGTCCTCAAGTTTTTCTCTGTAGTCTGAATATGTGGGAAAATGCTTGGTAGGGATACAAACTTTCCTTTGGTTCAGCAAACCTTATTGGTTCCTCAGCTACCACAGTCTAGCTGCATTATTTTCTTCAATGTTTCTGAATGGCACCAGTTGGTGCTAATCCAGAAGACCAACCATATGGACAGCACAACTGTAGCCTTGCAGGAATATAGCAGATGAGCAAGGACCAGTTTTTGCCACAGGAGTGCAATCGGTGCCTCCAGCTGCCCACCCTGCCCTCAGCTGTCCACCCCCAAGGCCTCACAAAACATTCTTGTGCTTCAATGACACTGACTTCACAGTCCCAACGTGTTCATCTGATCCACTACAGAGGAAATTTGGGGAGATAGCTGAAGAAAACTGGAGTGGCAACACATGGCCCTTTCTATTTTGAGGTGAAAGTCTCTGGTGGATGGGCTACTATAAACAGCTGGGGCAGTAACACCTTCAGTGACCACAAGTGTTTTCTTACTGAGTGACTGGGCTAGATATGTATGGGGTACAAGGACAGAGTTGCTGCTTGAGCAAGTGATTTCTGCAGAACAGATCTGCAGTTCATTCTTGCCAAGAAAAAGCACTAATGTGACTTTGCAAAGTTTTTCCCTCCTAAGGTCAAGTCAGAAAAGAGTTTAGCAAGCCCAGAGCTCTATTTCTTTTCTCTGGATGAACGGCTACCCTAAATTGTTAGTGAGGTGCAATTTGAAAGAGCTGGTAATAGATTTGCCAAAGTCGATATTAGCTTGTACTCATAATAGCATTTCAAACCATTGTGTACTGAAGTCTTGACCATCTGGGCCAGGAAATAGCAATGGAATTAGCATTTCTCCTCTGCTAGCCCCCAGTATGTTACCTTGTGGCTGTTACAGCCGTCTATTTTGCATTCTGGTTCCCTTATGATATCGACAATAAACAGTAAACAGTGCACTTGATAACAACTTCTCCAAAGGACAAAAAAAATACTAAGGAAAAAAGAATAATGTAGACGCTGTAAGAGTTTCCAAGATGGTTTGCAGCAGCTACTCAGGCATCAATGCCAAACACAATTATCTGAGTGGTAGAAAAAAGTCCCCTAACAGCTGCCACCAGCTGTAATAGGCCATGCTAGAAGTAATGAAAGGAAGATTTTGCTTTTTTATTTCCCTGAGCACTACAATGAATGGGAGCAGAACTACGAAGAACGTCTGCACCTTCTGAAGACTCTTTTGTTGCACATAATCCTTATGGCAATTTACATATGTCACCATCAGCTGGTACCCTCCATTACTGCATTGCAATATTATGTTACTCTAAAGCTTCAAGAAGATGATTCATGAAATTCCCATGACTGTGTATAGAAAAGAGTGGATTGAAGATGTCAGGAAATGGCCAAACCTATGAAGGCAGGATGAAGGAGTTGCTCTTGTTCAGCCTGGAGAACAGAAGGCTCTGAGGAGACCTCATAGTAGCCTTCAAGTACCTAAAGGGGGACTAAAGTAAAGCTGAAGAGGTACAAGGGGAGGATGGTTTCAAGCTGAGGAATTAGATATTAGTAAGAAATTCTTTACTGTGAGAGTGGTGAGTCAGTGGCACAGGTTGCCCAGAGAAGCTGTGGCTGCCCATCCCTGGCAGTGTTCAAGGTTGGGTTGGACAGGACTTGGAGCAACCTGGTCTAGTAGAAGGTGTGCATTCCCATGGCAGCAGTTTAGAGCTAGATGATCTTTAAGGTCCTTTCCAACCCAAAACATACTATGTTTCTATGATTACATGAAACGATCAGGGCTTGAGAAAGATGTGCAAAATTCAGACAGTATTTTCACCTGTAGAACCACACAAGAGGCTTTAGAAAGGTGTGTCTGGGAATGGGGAAAAGAGCCCCCACCCTACAGAACTTACTGCAGGACAATAGAGCCATTTGTTTGTTTGTTATGGATGAGAGAAAGGAAAAGGTTGACAGGCATCCAGGGACAAAGTAGCACTTTCATTACTTTGCTACCCAAACTGTAAGATCCTAGCTTGTGCCTTCCCATCTTTTTTGCTTTATTTCTGCCCGAGTTTTTGTCCAAACTCCAGTTAGTCCTGCAGTCACTAATTTCAATGTCTTCTTTTCCAATATTTTTACAGTGGTCGTTTTTGGCTTTTTTGAGTGATCCTGAAAAATATGTGGCAGCTCCATCTTCTAACTCTCTGGCAGTGAATCTGCCTAGTAATGCTTTCTTCATCCAGAAATGAAAACAGTTGTTTATCCAATCTTTCACATTGGATTAGTAGAGCTCTCACACACTGACACTGTGTAATGGTGAATCCACAGTGTTTTACAGGCTTTATATAAAAAAAGCTTCCACGAATTAGTCTCTGTATGAAAATATTATGTAAAAAAATAATTGTTCTATGAATATGTAAAAAGGCCTCATGGCAGCTTTTTTCTTCTGCATGCCTATGTTTGATATATCTATCTACTTTAGGTCTTTTCTTCACATGCAAAAATGTTGCATTTTTAACTCCAAGGAAATGAATGTAAATGGGCCACCCTGAAATAAAAAATAACATAGCAGACCTGTTCCATTACATTTCCTTTTGGGTACATTTACCCTAAGCTTAACTTCAGGAGGAGAATTTTGTTTGTCTAAGTGAATCTACCTTGAAGTGAAATTTTGTTATGCTGTTTTCATTACACTTTTTCTTCAGGGTAGATGATACTTTCTATATTAAGGTAAAAAGCACTGCTTGTTTAGCAATGAAGACCAGACCTCAGAGAAGCACTGAAAAAAAAAAATTAATAGCAGAACAGAAATCTCAGAGGAAAAGATGTCAAAATATCACATAATTGCTTGGTTTTGTCACCTTCCTCATATTCTGCCATCACCACCTCTTTTTTCTTTACAAAGCCTGTAATTGCTTAGGTTCCTGGCAATGCTTATTCAGGTTACAGTCTCTGAAGTATTAAGAATTAAGAAGCTACAGCTTCTGTATCTCTCATAGCAGCATAAATAAAAACACTTTTTGGTAGCAATGCTACCAAATTAAGAAGCTACAGCTTCTGTATCTCTCATAGCAGCATAAATAAAAACACTTTTTGGTAGCAATGCACTGAACGTGAATCTTTGCCCAAGAAAATATGAATTATTCTTTGGGCAAGCCATGACTATTGACTGCTGGTGCTGCTGCACCTGACATTAGTGCAGGCACTTTCAGCACTGCCAGGGGGTTAACACTGCCTGCAAAACACACAACAAGGAGTCTCTCAGTAATAAAAAAGGAATTTGAGGATTATTTGGATTTGGATGAAATGTACAGCTTAAAACTCCAGGCCTGAACTCAGTTGATAAAAACTGCAACTTTGAATCATCTGTTTACTTGAATCATCAGTTTGTAAGCAATAGATTGTCTTTTTCCAGGTCTCACTATATGTATTTTACATGAATAGTGTCACTTCATCTTTTTGCAATCTTTTATGTTCAGGAGAAGTGCTCTAAGCTTCGGGTAAGATTTGTAAGATAAGTGTTAAATGCTGCATTTAATTTTAAGGAGCAAGTCTTGAGAAACAGCTTTGTCTAGAAAGGAATTTGAATTTTTTTTGTAGCTTATCATGTTTCTGTTGTATTCAGGCAAAATGTCACACATTGGCATCTGTAGGTGAGCTATTGTCGGTGACCTTTACACTGCCTTGAAAAAGCAGTAGAAACTTCTTTTTTCTTTTTTTTTTTTTTCATTTGCTCAAAGAAATAAGAGGGTAAATGACTCTGAACTCTTTCAGTAGCAGCTAAATCTTCACTTATTTCTTAACAACAGTGCTTGTCAGAGGAGATGACAAGAATCTCAGGCAATAGAAATAACTTAAACATACCAAATAAATTCTGAAAAACTTTAGCATAAAACTGCATTGTTCCTGGCATTGAAAGACCCATGTATTTGTCATCTCAAATATTTTCCTCTTCTTCACAAGACTGTCTCTCTACAGAGGGAGACAAACTGTGAGCACTCCACTGTTCAAACCAAAAATTAAGACCGGTTTGCACAGTGCTGTAGATTAAACAAGAGAAAATATTAGGTAATTAAATGCTAATGATTCAAGCTGGGTGCTTATGTTTTGGTTTACTTGCCTAATAATGTTAGCACTCAAATGGTCAGCTTTGAAGTTAACAAACAGTCCATTAAGATGCAACCAGGGAGTTGTGGGCTCTTTGGGTGCCATTGTTTCAGTCTGGCTGGCTGCAGACTCAACAAAGCAGCAGTGATGGGATTTACATAGCAAAGATTATTTTTGCAATTGGAAGGCCTAGAAGTTTCTTTTCTTTTAGTGAAAGCTCTACTATGGAGAACACAGCATGTGGCAAAAGCTGAAATCCACTAATTTCTTCGGAATCCTGGTATTTCTCTTGTCCCTACTGACTGCTTACATACAAATCAGTTGGTTCCCAAGCAGTGGCTCTGTACAGTGATCATCCTATTGCAGCTATTGAAACTCTACCAGATAGTTGATTCCTTGGTGGTATTCCTGGGTGCTTGCAAGGGTTAATATGCACTCCTGACAGTGAAAGTCAGAGAAGCTTCAGTGATGAAAATTGTATCACATAATGTAAAATCCTCAAAGTGGTGGCTACTTCAAGGATACACATAATGAAGAGATAATTGCCAATGGAACAGAACATTTTCCCAGATAATGTGCTCCTGCAGATGCAAGAATAGTATGGCAAAGCCAAAGCTTTTATGGAAAATAAATGGCATGGTTCTTTTTTCTTCAAAGCACACAACACTGGTCCTGTGACAATGGTCTGTTATTCCAAATCATTGATGTAGACTTAATTATTTTATCTAATGGAGGTTGATGTGGGAGTTACTTACTGTGCCATTGTAGACCTATTGCATTTTGAGTACCTCTGAAGAGAAAGGCACTGTGGATTTCAGTGCCTGGATTTCATCAAACGTTCTGTTATCCCTACTGTGACTGCTATTCCCTGCACTTACCATGTGGTGTTAACCAAGGAGAGCTAATTTTGTATTATCAGAAGTGGAGTACTGTGACAGTTTGATGTTTCTTGGTGGCAAC
>JBCJKH010071982.1:0-20366 GCA_039877255.1 Loriculus beryllinus
CTGGAAGGCTGCTATGAGGTCTCCATGCAGCCTTCTCTTCTCCAGGCTGAACAGTCCCAGCTTTCTCAGCCTGTCTTTGTATGGGAGATGCTCCATTATATGCATACATTTTTTCCAAGATGTTGATGCTATTATGATTTTATTGAACTGAGGTGCCACCAGAGCCTAGAGTAGGCTTCCATTAACATATCTAATCTGTCTCCTTCCTCCTGTGTCTCTTTAAAACTATTTCAGAGGTATGACTTACCTTTCCTTTTTCTATTTTATTTAATTTTCAAAATGGGCTACTTGGAATTCATGTGACTGGTAAGTGCAGGGAAACGGATTCATCCTCCTCCTCCTCTTAAGGAAAAAGGTATCTCAGGTTTTATGTAGGAATAGAAGAAGATGTTCAGACCTACTCAAAGGGTCAGGAACTCCCTGAAGTCTTGAGCATTTAATTTGCTGCATGTGTGGAGCTGAAATTCTTAAAAACATCTGACCTCTGAATACCAAAGAGACAGTTGATGCCTTTCATTTGCTAGGGTTAAGCAATTGAGACTCTTTAGCCAGAGTTTTATTCTAGGTGTGTGCCCAAAGGAAACATTGGTACAACCAGTAAATGTTAAGGAATGTTGTTTTTTTTTTTTTTTTTTAAAAGGCTGTACCTTGGGAATTCTTGACTCAAATGACCTCTAATTTAGATCAATAATTTTACTCACCACCTGCAGTAACCATGCCAGATTTCAAGGCAGTTAGATAAGCATGGGGATTATATAGCACTTAGAAGAAACTGACCTTTAAACAGAAGACTTTTCGGAAAGGTGTGAAATGACCTATTCATCACAGTCCTGAACTAAGCGATAGTACAAGATGGAGGTGAATATGGCTTGAGACATAAATGTAGCTTGAAACAACAGCTCTGAGAGGTGTGAATTGTACCATTCATTTCAGGGAGAATTTTTTCATGTTCTCTTGTCCCTGACAGAAATGAAGAGTGAAGCACATCTGCCCTTAGCTCTTCACCCCAACTTGCTGTCTGCTTACAACAGCTCAACTCCCTGCATAGGGTACATGTGAAAGAGCAAAGGCGAAAGGGGAAGAGCAGGTAGAGTGGTTAAATTCACATACCCACAGAGACTGTCAGATCTCAGTAAAAGGGACTGGAAGGCTGACTGCTCTGGAGTGGTATGCGACTTCTAGGGAGACCTTCTAGGGAAACCCAGTTCTCACACTGGGGCAAAAGGAGGGAACTACAGAAACCAGGCCCAGACATCTTGAGAGGGGGAGTGTTCTCAGTTCCATCTTCTATGGGGATATTAACATAATGCTGCAAGGGGTCATAGGATAGTCACAGGGAAGAAGAATGAAGACCTATGGGGTATTTCGTACTTGCTTTGCTACTGGTGGTGGTGTCGTTTTCCCATCTCTGGTACTCTTCCTGCTAAGCTCTTTTTTTCCCTGTCCCCATCATCTTCCTCCAATCTTATTTCCCTGTTCTCCTCCTACTGCTGACATTTGGACACCTACTATGTTTGCTTTACAAAAAAAGGAAGTTTCAGTGCCTTCTGTATCTTCCTTTTCATTTAGGTTACATTTCCCCCCATTGACTCCAAAGCAGAACTCTGAGAAAAGCAAATTGCCTCTGAATGCCTTCCTTTCTCCCGTGCGTGCCAAGAGTCAAATTTAACATGACCCTACCCTGGGTGGAGGTCAGGTTCAATGGCTACTACAGAGGCCCCTGAGACTCCCAGCTCATGTGAGAACTGACAGACTACAGAGCACTCTGGTTTTTATGTTTCCAGTGGAAGCCTCTGGTTTGTGAGTTAGATGCACATCTATCCAAGAGAACCAAGTTTTAATTGTTGGTCTGCTCTACACTTCCCTTCCACTTTTACCTTTCCTTCCTCTGGAACAGAATGGCACCAGGCATGATACAGATTATTTTGTTATGTGTAGATGTGAGTACTTATGTCAAGGCACACATATATAGTGTGCGCGTGAAATTTGAGATGCATCTGTGTAAAAGCTGCTATGATGCCAGTTGGAAGCGAAGCTGCTTTGAAGAAGGGGGGTTAATCTGTTGATGCCCTTCTTCAAATTACCCCAGAAGTTGAACATTAACATCCTACCCTGCACCTCAGTAATGTAGACGTGTTTTAAGGCAGTGCAGCTAAATGTATACTCCAAGGTGCTTGGGGAAATTAACCTGTAAACAGAACAGTGTGTGGGGTTGTATGAGTACAGGGGGAAGGGGAATAGCAGACATGGCCTCAGCCTTTAAAGTGAAGCAGCTCCCATAATGAAAACCATCATCATGGTTAGTGTTCCTGTAGTTATAGCTAAATTATTGTAGGCTTAAACCCAGAAGTTTAAGGCTGAAAACGATTTGGAGTGAAACTTCTGTTCCTAGCACTTACATTTTAAAGGCCTTATTCTGGACTATGCACCGCAGCTGCATGTTGCATATGTAAGTGTGAGGGGAAAAGGAATGAGAAGGAAGGAAGCATGGAGGAATCTGAGATGGTTGCTAAATTGTTTCCACCTAATAACGAAGAGAAGGGCACCTGAAGGGGAAAGTGTATTGTAAAAATACTTAAGTTACCTGGTGTGGAGCGCTGTTAAATTCATGCTTGTTGAGGCACTCCCGGGCTCTGTAAATCTCCTTCTCCATCTCCACCATTTCTTTTCCTAAACCAAGAGCCTGGCAGGCTGTAGTCGCTGGTAATACCATTACAGCACTGAGGGTGTGGTTGTTAATTGCTTCAGCAGGACAGGTGTGTGACAGGTAATTAACTTCAGTGGCAAGCTCTCCTTCCCTCAGTCAGCTACCTCGGTGTCACTGTGGAGATGGCTGAGCTGTGTGGGCATCAGCTGCCAAAACTGCTAAAGGTTGCTTTAAAAGCCTTAGGTGTAAATTGTTATTAGTTTTTAAATTGCATGTAGTATTTAATTTGACTTCTATGTATGCAACTGAGAGAGATCAGAAATGTCTCAAACATCCGATTTTTGGACTGGGTAAGTTGGGTATTTTCTGTGTTCTTTTCCCGCCATTTTATGAACCTCCAGGTATTCCATACGTGTGGGAAGGTGAAGGTCCTTCCTGAGAGGGAACTTGCTATTTCTTTTTCCTGATGACATATGTTACTGTCTACAAGGCTGCTGAAATCAAGTGAGATCTTCTAATTGGTTTTTGAGTGAGTTTTGTGAGCTGACCCTTGTTAGGGCTTTTCTGCCCTTGAGCAGTTAAAAGAACAGTGACAAAATCCATCTATCTTTCTATTCTCCTCAATGTGCTTTTATCGGTGTGTGTTTACCTAGCAGTTTTTAAGTTAATTTGCCCTTCCTTTGTAATAACTATAGAAGTTACAGTCCTTTTGCTTACTTGAGAAAAAGGGGGGAATGCTTGGGTAAAGGGAGCATACTTTTAGTGTGCGTAGTGAAACATTATTTGAATCCAAAGAGAACTAGTTCTGGAACGTGCTGGATTTTACTACTCAGAAGCCAATATGGATGTTTCTTAAAAGTCATGACGGTTTTAAAGCTCCTTAAAGGAACACAAATGTCCATTCATCTGTAGTACAAGTTCTGTACGTAAAGGTAAGGGTTTATTGATAGTACTGTTAAACTGATATGAGTATTTATAATATGCAGAAATATAAACAACTTTTAGGGTGGATCTGTGGTACCTGTAAATACCTAGGCTGTACTTTATGTAGCTACTGCTTACAATCTACTATAGCTAACATTGTTGAAAGTTGTTGACATATCCATCAGCAAAATGTGTGAGTACAGTCGTGTTGATCCCGAAGATAATTAAGGGTGTGGTGTTGTCCTTGGAGTGAATAATCAGTAGCGAAGAGGATACTAATTAGACACGAACACAGAGATGCTTACATGCTATTGAGTTAATACTGTAGTATTAATTTTGAAAACTCTAATTGTATATTTGCTGTACACTAAGGGATAATGATCCATTATTTGAATTTTTCAAAGAAACTTTTTTTTCTGACTTTCAATTTTGCATGGTGTCTTCCATAGATACAACTGTGGGAAACAATACAAACTATTTTACTTGGTTAACTGCCATTGAAGAGAGAAAATATTGTAGGTGTTTGAAATTAAATAGACTGTTAATAGAACAAACCAATGGAAAAAACAATGCAAATTCACATTGTGCTGGAAAACGCCAGGAGGATGTTGTGGACTTCAGCAAGGACAGAGAAGCTTTTTGTGACTGACTGTATATAAAAACCTAGATGTTGCTGTTCCATCTACATTTGGTAGCTGTTCAAATTACTTCTCTAAATTAAATTAATTGCTATGAGCTTTCTATAGAAAAGAGTAGTATTTTGTTTCAGTAGCTTTTCTAAACTTACTCTGTGTGGATTTGGATAGTTTTATCCATTAGAGAAACATGGATGCGCTTCTACAGAGGATGTACCAATGATTGAAGATTTCTTAGGTAACATGGGAAATGGGATATATGCAAAGAATACACACAGAGTAGATTCATTCATGCTTTAGAAGTCTTTATTTCACTGAAAGATAATATTTGTTAAAAAGGAAATGGAGTTTACATTAATAATTAACATCACGAGAAAATGTATTTTACTAGAACCTGGCTATGTTTCTAATTCGTTAAAGCCATTTCATCAAACCTGTGCAATTCAGGCAAACACTCTTTCTTTTCCCCTTAATACTTGCTTTAAAACATTTTTCTATGCTTTGATATTGTCTTTTATAAATATCCATTCTCCCTTTTATTGTTAGAATTCGTTAGAAAGCAGAAGGTGATTAGGGTCTTGCTTTTTAGGAAGCAAAGCTACACTTATGGTTTGAATAAGGAAATAAGGTGTGAGCTGTTCTTATTTGATACATATTTTTTTACTTTTGGAGGCAGTTTTTCATATTATGCTGTAATGTTTTTTTCATTAATTTATAGTTTCAATTTAGAGCTTTGTATTTAATGATGCCTGCTGGATTTACAAATTGAGGAAAAATATATTTAGTTGGATTTTTTTATCGTGAAATAACATTTCAGTTAGCTCATGCTGCTCTTTCTATTCTTATAATATTTTTAATGAAATATCTCTAATGTTAAAAGTTTCAGAACCTTATGCCTCATTTCAATAATGCAACTTCAGTATCTTCATGAGTGCTGTGTAATTCAGTGCAGAGAAGGCTTAGAGCACTGTTTAAAATGCATACAAGACGTCATGCAGACTACAACCTTTTCTTGTGAAGGAAGCCTTCATACAGGCTTTGCAGCAATGAGTTTGTTCTCCATTGAGGTACATATCCTTCTTTTTTTTAGAGGTCTTTTCAGAAGGAGCTTGCATTCAAGCTTTGCAATACAGACTAGTGCAGTAAAAAAGTAAATTCTTTTGAACTTCTAAAATACTGGCAATAATTATAGAGAGCTAAACTATAGATTTAAAATTATTCTACAAATAAATCATAGTTTAAATGGCATTTATGTGATTCTATCTATAGCAGATGGAACATTTTAGAGGGAAAAGGGACTCATCTGGAAATAGATGAAGCTGGAGTGTGAATCGCATGGTTAAGTTCTGCAGTCACTGTGTATCACTGAAGTTCTGTGGACAGATAAAGATTTATTTGAGAGTGTCATGCTTTGGATATCAGATGATTAAGGGAATGATGATAAAAATATTAATAATTATAATAATTTCTTAGTGATGGTCCTCTGCACCGTGGTTATGATGGAGTTCAAGAATCCTCTTGTAGATATGCTGTCTTTTCTTGGAAATGAGATAGTAGTGGAGGTTGAGGTGTCATTAAAAAGTAGTATCTGAAAAAAGCTTTTCATTTATAAAAAAGGAGTTAGTGGGCCATGAATTATGAACCATTTCAGGAGGGAAATGTCTCAGTTGCTAGCAGAGAACAGCACAATTCTGTATAAATAGCACCAGTAACTGATGGGGAGCAGTGTTTGTGTGAATCATATTTGCACTGTGCATATTTTGAGTCCCAAACCTTAGTAATAGGAGCCTATGAGTAAGAATAATACGCAGATTATGAGAACTGTTGCCAAACAGTACTGAAGGGAAATGCAAATTATAGTTTAGATTAAAGTCATGCTCTCCTGCAGTCACTGAGGAGAGAAGGTTATCTACCTTTCTAGTTACCTTTTTCCCCAGTTTCCTGTAGTGTACCTGGTTTCTAGGTACAGTCAGCAACAGAGTACTGAATTAGATGGACACTAGATGTGTCCAAGAGTGGCATTATCTTTATGACTGACTACATCTTTACCATGAATTAACTTGAATATTCAATGAAGTGTATAGTTGAAGAGTGCAAAAAGCTTGCATGTTTTCATTAGGAGTGATGCTTAATTATGTTTAATTTCTTCAGAAATCAGTGCTTCATTTTATAATACATTTTGCACTTTTAAAGCCTTATATTCTGAATTTTCTGTTTTATTGTCATTCCAGTTCTACTAGTATTGTTTACTTCACATGTATTCAGCAGGAGTAAAGCTGCTATTTCTGAGGAAGACCCATGCAGAACTTGGCTTTGAGCAACCTGGTCTTAATGGAAGGTGTCCGTGTCCATGGCAGCGGGGTTGGAACTAGATGAGCTTTAAGGTCCTTTCCAACCTAAACCTTTTATGATGATTCTATGATTTTCCTATTTGTTTAGTGTGCAAAATGCATTGGGTATCAGGATTTATTCCCTCAAAGCTTGGGGAAGTTGTTACTGCCCAGGGAGAATCATAGAATAGTTAGGGTTGGAAAGGACCTTAAGATCATCTAGTTCCAAACCCTCCTGCCATGGGCAGGGAGAAGGATATTAACTGTGAAGTTTGGTTCCATACCTATGACCTAATTTGTCGCCAGCACTTGTTTCTTTTACTTTACTTTGCAGCCAATCTCTTTATATGTGTTAAACTAAGTTTACAAAGTTTGACTTTATACTGATTTGGGGATTTTTGTGCCTTGGGCTTAGTCTCTGTTAACTTTCTATCAGAAACTTGGAAGGATGCTTTTTTGCATAATAATGTGTTAGAGGTAAAGCTGAATGTTACCGACATTGTTCCTGATAACGCTTAGGGAACTCTGAACTCGTGAGGTATAGAATACCATTAATAGAGCATCCCTTATCAAGGTTTCTATTAATTTACTTTCTATCAAGACATTAAATTGCACCTAATTTCTTTTCAGTGTTGTACATATCACAAAGTAGAGCTTTCCTTTCTAATAATCCAGTAGACCTCAGTGTTATTTACCATCATGAAATTTAAGAAGTGATCTCCAAAGAAGTTTGCCTTGGGTTCAGAATCCAAGATGGCTGCAGAAAATTCCATTTCTCAGGGACTGGTAATTCTTCAAGAGTCTGTTTTATTCATGTGTGTAACTCCACTGGACAAATGAAGAGAGAAAAAGTGTCTAGCAAAAGAGGAGAAATAATGTGATGGTATTGAATGCTTAGAAAGAAATAAGCTGAACAGATGTCCTTAGGATACATTATACAATCATACAGGAAATAAATAAGTAATCAATGTTGTTATCTGACCAAAAAATGTGTCTGTTGATCCTCATGTATGTTTTGGATATAATGGAAGAAAAACACTCTGGTGCTTTATTTCAGCTTTTAGTGAGCAGTGTCCTAGTTAGACTTGTACCCCTGTTCTACCTGTTTTTTTTGTTGTTAAATATGTACATGAAAGAGAACAAATGTGAAGCATATTAGTGTAATTAAGCACTGGAGGAAACCCATTGATCCTTATTTGAAACTGTAGATAAATTTAGCTCACATCATTCTGATCATCTGAAGCAATCCAGCACAGAAATAGAAGTCAGTTCAGCTACATTCCTTCTCATATATCTTTGGGTTTTGCGTTTCTGAAGCCCACGTGTCATACATTTTCATTATGTTACTCGCTGTCTGGGAAGAAATCAGTGGGGAAGAGTATAGAAGCAGTGAGAGATGGAAGAGACATGCTATACAATTAATTTTTGGAATCTGAAAGCACGGAGTTGAAACCACATGCTTCTTATTTGCTCTTAGGTTTTCAGAAAAAGCAACGATCGAATGGTTGCAGCTCTTTGAAGGTAGTGGGGTTCCATATGGCCCAATCAACAACATACAGCAAGTATTCTCGGATCCTCAGGTTGGTTCTCACAAAGTCTTTCCTGTATGTTTTCACATGTGTTTTACAGAGTGACAATCACTTTTCCTGTCACTAAGACCTGATTTCAGCTACTTTAAAATCTGATTTGAGAGTTATATGGTGGATTCAGTTTAAACCAATAATATGGCATAATGAAAGATAAATACAGATCCTTAAATTAATTATATGCTTGGGAACACAGATTTTGTCATAATGCATTAAACCGTGGGTGTTCCGTAACTTGTACGCGAGTCTGCCTTTCAAAAATGGCTGATAGAACTGGCAAAGGAACTGTGTAATTGTGTTTTGCCAGATAAATATGCAGAAAAGTACCTTTCTTGCTGGTCACAAGCAACTGATTTTCTGTATGGAATGTGGATAATCAGAAAGTATACTGTTTGGAAAAAAGGGCAACTTTTTGACTGGAAAGATTAAAAATGAAGCACAAAAGTCATATGTAGGAAGATTTTAATCTTTCCTTGGCCTGGTGGTTTCCCTGGTTGAGAATGCTTCAGCTTTTTATTTATTTATTTTAAATGTTAATTTTTTCACTGACTTGCATTTATACATAATTTAAAGTAAAACTATTGTTTATCTGTAGAGTTATATTATCTCTGTGTTCCCTGATCCCTGCCCTTCTTTCCACCCTCTAGCTTATGATGGCTTAAAGGGCCAAATACTGACTGAACTATGCTGTCTTGAATAGCGTGACAGAATATTTTATGGCTATTTTATCTGGTGATGAATCTCATTTAAATGAATTTTTAAGGCTGAGAGTAACCAGAAAAGTGACTAGTGTCCATGTCTGCTGTCGAAAAGTGTTTGTCAGGATTGTGAATACAGTTGTAGTCTTTGGGAAAGAACAACAGGCAAAACAACCTATCAGAGGGAAATAAATTTATAATAAATGTTTGTTACACTTTTAGAGGTATAAGACAATATTTGTTAGGCTACTGTAAAGAAAGAAGTTTGTTGCTTTTTTTTTTCCTTAAATAAATATGCTCTTTCTCCTTAAAATGATGTAGTACCATGCTGTAAAGTATGCATAAGCCAACTTTTTCACTTCATAACTTTCACAGGAATTAAGGTTGAGCTTTGAAGAACAGACAGCAAGAGGATTTTAGTAGGATAGTGGTTGACTTGGCTGTACTTGGGGCAACATAGGAAAACATTCCCTGCTTTTTTTTGATGTTGTGAATTTTCAGAAGTCAGATCCACTCTGAAAGAGGCTGTTTTTTAAAACGTAGTACGTTGTGGGATGGCCATTACCTCCCCGACTGTAAAAAGGTTAGCTTGGTTACCTTGCTCTTGTTAGACTTCGCCTAAATATTATTTTTTTATACTTACATTATGATGATATTGTGGTTATGTATATATATATATGTATATATAATGATCATATTGTGATATATATAATGATGATATTGTGAGATATAGATATATATATAATGATGATATTGTGAGATAGATATAGATATAGATATACATATATATATATGTATATATCAGGTTGTTACCTGAGATAGTTTGCCTATCTATAAAAGGTATCACAGTGCTCTGCAGTCAGAGACCATCATACCGTGGATTTAAAAGATCGGTTCCTGTAAAGGGTCACACTGATCTCTTTTGTTTTTCTCCTCCTGATGAAACTGCTTGAAAACACTGTCTTTTCTATAGCCTTCTTTGAAATAAGTGGCACTTGGACACAGTGTTCTTATTACTGTTGGAAATGAAATGTCAGTATTTGTGGTGATGCTGCACGTTATACGTTTGCTTAATTTCTGGTGCTGCCTGCCTCAAGTGTTTTTCTTGGTGATTGTTCTGTTCAAGGAGGGAGGAAGACTGCACTTTTTCTTGAAATACAGAAGATTGTTTAAGATACTGCTATTATGGCAAGATATTTGCTTTACATCACTTATATAAAATTAGACCCACCCACTCCACCTTTACGTATGTGAGACACCATCGGGCAAAACAGCAATTCAGAGAGCAGCATGCTCAGCCTCTTATGTGTAGTTTTCTAGTTTCTACCCAAATGTTTGATTGTGAGCACTTCAGACCCTCACAGGTAGCTTCATTGCCTGGAGTCACTTATCCATAGCTTGGATTTAGATATTTAGGGACAGTTCAAGCAAAGCTTTTCACCTTTACTTTTCTTGTGAACTGTAGTTTTTGCCATTGTACCTTGCCCAGTTTCCCTCCACTTGTTCATCTTTCTGTTGTACTGACAGCATGTGTCTGGGATAAACACACATGCTTGTGTATAGCTTTGCTCTTTCATAAGCTACTCTGCAATTTTGGTTTCTGAAACCACAAAACCTGTAACAATGCCCTAAGGCTGTGCCTTAGACTAGAGGAGAAAGTCTAGCAACACCTGAGAATCCATAATCTAGGTATCCTCTGCGCTCTGAAATGCCAGCTGTAACAGGGAAAAACCATCAACAAGAACATACTGTAATCACACTAAGAGTTTTCTCATGTGTAAAGCTGAACCCTGTTATCAAGTATGAGAACTTTGTAATCATGCTTCACAGTGTTCCCATTATAATATGGTAGGTTTTTTCAGTCTTAGTTCAGATGAGAAAATACATTTCTAGGAATGTCACTCAGCTTGTATTTACTTACTTTTGTATTTACTTACTGATACTGTATAATAAGACATACAATGTGATATAAAATGAAAGAGTTTATCATAATGCAGTGATCTGCTTTTAGTACTTATTTACTTTCAACCATTGCAAAGGCTCCATAAAAGCATCAATCCTGGTGATACTTCAGTGTAGACAAACTAATCTACCTCTAATATGTAATACTTAGGTCTTGCAAACTTCTTCCATTTTGGGTGTTACCAGCAGAATTGCACATAAAGACAGTACTGTGTTTTTTTAGCTTCATGTTATTGCTACTGTCTTCCTACTTGATCTGTGGATTTTGATATCTGTGATGCAGTTAATCATTTAAGTAGTCATGCACCATTAGTGACCAAGATGCACTTTATGGACGTCAGCAATTACAGAATGGTTTGGGTTGGAAGGGACCTTAAGCTCATCTATTTCCAACTCCCTGCCATGGGCAGGGACACCTTCCACTTGACCAGGTTGTTCCAAGCCCAGTCTGACTTGGCCTTGAACACTGTCAGGGATGAAGTATTTGCCTTGTTAGTTCACCATCAAAACACAGGGCAGCTCAGCTGTCAGTCTTGCTGAAAAGGGTGCATAGGGCTGGTACCAGCCACAGGCAGAAATCCTGTGTAGTACAAAGGAGGAATGAAAGCAAGTTTGAGGAGAAAGGAAACACAAGTAAAGATGACTGAAATGGAACTTAACCAGCTACAGGTGGGTTGTTTTTCAGATTTTATTTTAGCTAAGAGAACCTCAGAGCTGTGAAGTCCAAGAGTGGTTTGTATAACTTTTTCTATAAGCTGAGATAAAACGACACATTTTTGATCCCAGGACATTTTGTTAATATCATTAACAGCTTCAGTTGTATTCCAAGTGAGCTGCCAAAAACCAGGAATTTTTTTGCTAAGTTGGAGTGCCAGGTGATACTGTTTTTTCCATGAATGGAGGGAAACGTCCACTTTTCCCACTGATTATAATCTTTTATTCATTCGTGAAGTTAAAATGAATACCACAGGCATTTGTACTGCTAAGTCAATCAGTCTGTGGATAAATGTATATGTGTACTTATGCATGAATGGATAAAAAGTCTGAGAGGAAGGAGAGCAGATTCGCTAGTTCAGGCAACAATTCCCTTTCAAAATGAGAAGGAGGAAAGAGTGTACAGTATGGACTATAATAATAAAGCTTTTTATAGCCCAACCTTTTCAAGCTAGTTTTTAAAAATGTGTTCTTTTAACCAGGCCAAGATAGTACAAACATTAAAGGAATTCTTAAAACGGTTTAAAAAACTTACTAGTGATCTCAGTATGGTCCCATTTAACATACCCTGGGGAACATGTGTATGAAATACAATGTGGTTTGAGGTTTTCCAAACAAAACAAACTTAAAAGAGAATACCATTTTTAATAGAAACTATTCAAATTCTCCCAAAAGATAAACCAAACAAAACCAGGTACGCGCTGTCCTGCAGCTAAGTATGAAAGAGCAAAGATCGTTGCTGGTTAAGTGAGGAGACGGAAGGGTTTTTTTGTTTTCCTTAAAATACTATTCTCCCCTTTTCCACAATATAATTCCTAATTTCTTTTAGTAATAGCACTATGTAAAAACACTGTTCATACACAGTGTTATTACTTTAATTAAATGGCTGGCATATATAAGAAGTAAGAAAAGCCAGAAACATTATGGGCAGTTCAATAAATATTTTAAATCTGATGTTTACCAGGGTAAATGCATTCATGTTGATGAATTTTACTATATGAATATTGCCAGCTGCAAATAAAAATGAAAGCCATGCAGTGGTATTTCCCCCACCACCCCCAAGCAGTTACAGTCATACCACACAAGTAGAGCACATCAGGTGTAAGACATCACCCTGATGCATCACTTCTGAGAAATATGGGGAGGGAAATATCGGAGCTGAAATATCACAGCTGGCCCTGATTTCAGCTCCTGCCAAACACCTGCAGACTCTAAAAGGATACCAAAACAAAACTCCACCCTGTGGCAAGAGGCCATCCCTTAACAACCCTTCCCTGACTTTGCATCACTATAAAAATTAATTTAACATTTTTTACAGAAACCTTAGTCTTCCTGTCCCAGAAGGCCATTACAGTTGCTTTGGCTGTTTCTGTGAATATGCCTCAGAAAAAAAAAAACCCACAGTAAACTGAGTATTGAAATATCTGAAGCTGGCAATTATCTAATGTTTTATTATTTGTAGACTCTTACAAAGGGTGGTAGTTTTAGAATTATCCTCCAGATTGTCTCTTATTTTGGAAGTCATTTCATTTGAACACATCCTGGCATAAATCGCCTCGCATCTGGGGAAAGCTTCTACAATCGGAGTTGTGAACACACAGAACAGCCAAAGTTCCAAAGTGTGGTGGTTTCTTGGTGTTTTGGTTGGTTGGTTGGTTGTTTTTTTGTTTTCCTGTAAATCATCTTATGCATGGTGGTGGCTGGTTTGGGTTTTTTTTTTTTTTTGTTTGTTTGGTATTTTTTTTAAATTAAATATGACCATATTTCTCTTGTTATTCTTTGTTGAACTAGACTTCTGTGGCCCGTTGAGGGCTTGTCACAAGTCAAAAGGAATTACATTAATGTCCATAATACTGCAGGGAGTTTTTTTTTTACATACAGCGGTTTCTGCAAGTGAAAAGCAGTTGATGAAGACCTGAGGGTAACGCGATGTGTCTGGCAGTAATTCCTAACAGACAAGAGAGAGGAATTAAATTTTGCATGTGTCTATTAGATAAGTAGTATAACTGGTTAGATATTTTCCAGTGGAGCATTTTTACATTTAAAAATGCCATTGAAAGTGAAACATTGTCATGAAGGTGTCTAAATTCTGTTTTGAAACAGAAATTCGGCTCCATTCCTGCCGATCTTGCTGAGTTAAAAATGTGCACTGTGTAGCTTTGATTTGGTGTTTCAAGCCAGTTTTTTACTTCAAATTTTAAATTTTATGCAATGAAAAAACCCCACGCCACCAACCATACCCAAAGCCTTTAGTTTTGTCAAAAGTAGATCCTTTGTACTAAATTACAAATGTTTTCAAGCTTTTGATCTGTGAGAAATTTAGGAAAGTAGTTTCTGTTCTAAAGTGGAAAGCATTAAGGAATGGAGCATAGTTTGAAGAAGCTAAATGGAAAATCCAGTTCTAAGACTGTATGTGATTCCCATGTATACACAATTATGCAGGCTTTATATGTGTTATGAGATAGTTCTATATGGACATGTTATAGGAAGGACTCAAAATGAGACATCACTTGTATTTCAGTATAAGGAATATTGTAATAGCAAGTGATTTTTTTTTTTTTTTTTTATATTTTAGCTGTAGTGAAATGTGGTCTGTGGCAATGCTAATTTTTTGTGTGGCCTGCCTGTCTTGCAATGACTACTAGAGAGCTGGTTGGAATATGATGAGGTTCTCAATAAACATGAATATTTCTATTAATAAAAGGCTTTTGTATGTAGAAACAGTCAATATAGATCTGTTGTCAAGAAAAATAACGATCAAGATCAACACTTGTAACTTTGCAGAGTTTGATCTGAAATTTCCGGTGCTATTTGTCTGCCTAAATCTGAAGTACATTTGGAAACATTTCTGATAAAATGATCCATTCATGTTTTATAACAAGTTTTCAGAAATCTATTTTCTTACCATATCAACCCGTCCTTACAACAGTTTTTTTTCCTGGAACCTCTGCTGCTGCTGCTCCTTTTTAGAGAATTAGTCCTTTTTAAAAAAGGAAGTTGTCTACAATGTCACAAATATGCTCTCTTGTTGTCCCATGTTTTTAAAGGTGGGGCAGAGAAGCTGACTATGAATAAAGGGAAATGGAACCTATGATATTTTTAAATCTAATAACATCTTTGTGCTGTACCCTTTTCTTGAAGTATGCAGGATAGACTTGACTGTTCAGTAGGTGAGCATTTACTTTGCTTTGTGAACCAGGCTGTTGTCTGTCAGATTCTTAATTTATTTGATGCAGAATATGAAAAGTAGTGAAAGAGGTGAGAGGCTGCAGAAACATGGCTTCACTTTTATAGGTGTTGAACGCCAGACAGGAATATCTTCTGCATCTGCCACGCAGTTTACACGTGGTTTTAGGTAATTCACTTCAATCACAATGTTAAAAGGTGGTCATTAAATGTGTGTGCCTGATGCTTTGAGCGTCTGCCTTGTGACACCACATGCTAAGTACACAGCAGCACCAAGTTCTGATAGATGTAAATGAAACTATTTAAAGTATACGTTGGCTATATAATATGTGATATTGTTGAAAATGCTGAAAAACCTATCATAGTCGTCTGTCTGTAGTTTTCTCTGTACTTTGGTTTCTTAGACATGAAATTGGGACTTACCTAAAAGCATTGTTGTAAAGATCCAGTAGTTATGCTTCTGCGAAGCAAAGCATCTAACATGAAAGAACCCTTTGGGAAATTAATTTTTATTGTGTGATTTGAGTGATATATACAAAAATAAGGCCTGGAGCTCCACCTTACTTATGAGAAATAAACCCACTTTTAAATATCTTTCACCTCACTGAATAGGGAAGGAGCATGACAAGAAAAGAAAGTCAAGCAGATGCTTAAAGATGAACCGTATTTCTTTTGTGCAAACAAGCACATGATGCTTGATAGCAGAATTTTTAAAGTTCTCCTTTAACTCCTTCTAAATGTGTACATAGGTGAATGGTATATCTCGGTACTATTTGCATATGCATTCCATCGAGAAAAGATTAATGTAAATATTGATTAAGGAGAATATTGAGTTCTCAAAACATCTCATTAAGAAGTGTGTTTTCATAAAATACTGAATTACGTTTAAAAATCACGTTCCTGTCCTGGCCATTCAATGGCACAAAAAGTCACGTAGCCTTTTAGGAAATTCTCTTTTAGAAGAAGACCTGTCCAAAAGCCATGCTCAGGTTTTGAAACAAAGAGGCTGTTTTTGAAACCCTGGTCTTTGTTAGGTCTCAATGTTAGGAGTACATAACACATGTCCCTTGCGCTTCAGGTTCTTGGATTAGTTTCCATCCATGCAGGAGTTACACAGTCGTTGCTCGACCTTGCAGCTAATCAAAATGAAATCAGTTGATTTCAGCATTTAGTGTCTCACACTACCGAAGTGTTCTCAGGATAGGGCCATCCAACTTCAAGACAAACTGAGTTGGTTGATGTGTAACTTCAAAATCCCTTGCAGAGCGTGGGCTCAACTCTTGCTTCTGTTCATCTAAACTGTATAACTGTGGGGGTTGAAAGAGAGTTTTTAACTAACCCAGTTGTTGGCATTGATCTGAAGTTTGGTGTTGTATCTGTTACATGTACGGGAAGGGATGAAATACAGGTATATATGTATCTCATGAAGTCTCACAGCCTGAAGAGAGTTTATATGCTGAAGCAATTGATACTTTAGAAGTTTGGTTTTTCTTTTATCTGAGTATTCACCAAGTAATGGTCAGTTAAAACTACGTATTCTTTGCTTTCCCCACAGTATGTAAATTGTGAGTGTGTCTATGCCTGTTGGTTGCCTAACAAGATCGTACCAAATCAAGTAAGAAAACGTAATTTTTGTTTTAGAATGTTTTTCTTAAGTAGATGTGGATTCATTTACTAAGCTAAATTTATAGGACAACCCATAATAAACAGAGGAATTTCAGCTTGAAGTTTAAACATGCTTCATTATACAACTTCTTTCAATAAAGGGTCACTTATGCAATTTCCTGCTGTATTTGTATGTTTTCAAAATTAATTGCCACCTTGTTCTCTTGGAGTTCATATGAAGGTAGCCTGGATTTATTTTGTTCTTCTCAGAGACCATAAAGGCTGGATTTAGTCACAGGTCTTGTTTACTTTTATGTAGATTCATTTGTAATCAATATAAGTAGCGTGGTGGAGCTTTGTAGTGTAAGTTACGTTTTGTGGGCCTGAAAATAGTAATGCTATTCTGCAGAATATGGTATTGTGTTTGGCATCTTGTACTTCAGAAGCTCTCAAATAGTAGTAGCTACAGATGATAATATATATATACATATTCCAGCAAGGGAGAAAATAAAATGGGAATCCAGCAACCAAAAATAAGTGCAGAAACTGTGCAGATCAGGCTTTAGTTATCACTTGATCTTCAGCTGCTTTTCCAGAGTGCTCCGCTTAATTTAAAATTCTTAGCTCAATCCATGACCCTGGCCCATGATCCTGAAATTACGAGATTTACCACTCTCTTCAGCCAAAGTTCATCTTGGAGTCCCACTCACTGTTGGGAAAAAAAGTGATTATTTTCAGATGAGATGCTGACATGTTCAGTTTACATTGTACTTATGCAGTAACACACACACAAAAAAATCTTTTATGGCTCTTACTAACAAGGAGGAATATTTAAGCCACGAAAAGGCAAGTATGTAGGCTGAGTAGGGGTGGGTATTTGAAGACTGAGATATTTTTCAACCACCACAAAAAGGCATTAATTAGTCAGGCATGCTTTCTCTGTCATTGCCATTTTCCGTCTCATTTCTGACTGGTTCCATGTAGGTTTCTACTATGATTCAACTAGACAGCTTGTAAAGAAGCAGGAAGTATTTCCTCACTGTGCGTGGTCACTGGGGCCAGGAGCATTACCATTGTTTTATAGAACTCATCCTAAGCTGAAAACTGGCTACAGCATTCGTATGTCAACACTCTGAACAGACAGCCACATGTTGAAATTCTCTCAACACAATTTCAACACCATTGCTACTTAGCAACCATAGCTTTTAATTATAACAATTTAAATCAAAAGTTGTGTCATTTTGTAGTATGTGTTCTAGGGGTAGAACTTCTTTTGAATTACATACAAATTGTGATTAATGTTGGTGGTGATCTTGGGTGTTCTTCAAAACTCAAAGTCCTCAAAAATGGTCTAGGTTTATTTTTTTTTATTTAAAAAAGGCCAAATTTTGATCAGGCTTACAGACAGGCCTTTGGGATGACCCAACTGAATTATAATTGTATGACGCTTGAAACACATTGTAGCTCACAGAAGAAAATGGATTTCTATTTTTATGCATGCCTGTAATTGCGTATTAAAATAAACATTCCTATAACAAAAGAGTCACCTCAGTGTGGAGGTAGTGCATTGAAGATGATTAATGGTAGTACTAATACGGAGATCCTGACTCACATGTGAAAGAAGTTTGAGGGGTTGCTATTTCCATTAGCTAGGTTTTGGAGAAAAGCTTCTGCTGAATGTAGTCTGATGCTCCCTTGGCATGGAGCAGGCAACTGAAATGTGTCTTCCTGCAGTACTTAAGTCACACCAGAAGTAGGCATGACCAGAAACATCATTTAGTATCTGCACATCTTGTTCTCTCAGGTACTCTTGTTTCCACAGGGTCACAAATGAAAAAGAGAGAATTTAGGATTTCTCCAGCCCTTCCCGTGATGCTCAAATCTACCCATTTCTCTAAAGCAGCTGGTCTTGATTATCTTCCAGTAATCAAGATAAAGACTTTGAGTTTTAGAGAAACTGATGTTTAAATCAGTTTTGTAATAACACAGTTTTGCAAAAAAAAATCTCCTATCCCTGAGAAATTAAATCATGGAAAAGAAAAATATTTATGACAACAGCGCTCACTTAGATTTAGGGGCTACCATGTGCAGAGTATGAGGAACTTGTAGACTAGGTCATTATTTTCCGAAGGGAGATGGCATTTTTCCAGCTCTGAAGTTATCAAGATATCATATTGCTTTCATTATTTTAATTTCTGTTGATACTGTTGGCAGATAAACCTGACTTCTTGTTTGGTAGTTTATACTGACTTAATCAAGATCATGGTCTTGATAAGGGATTCTCTCATGTCTCATCCCACAGTTTGCTATGTAGATTTTGCTGTGTGACCTTAGTGTATGTTTATGTAGGAATTGGCCACCTTTCAGTGACTTTGTTGAGCTGGTTTTGGATGTTATTTGTTCATGTTGAGAACTGCAGTAGCAGATTGCACTTTCTGTTTTTCCTTTTTGAAGATACCTTGATATTGAAAAGTGCTGACAGTGCACAGCATGCAAGTGCTTTATTCTTGCCTCTTTCTTTATTCACGACATTGCTTTTCATCGATAGTTTTTTCAAACTGTTGATTCTTTGTTTTCCCTTGTGAATTTAATATTAAATCTAGTATTTGTGTTTCACTGTCCATACAATGTGTATTTTCTGGGTGTAGTATTTATATACAACTTATCCTATTGCATGGTATATTCTAGTGGGAACTTAAGTTATACTGATGTAGTATGGTGTTCTGGTATTCTTTGTTCTCCATCCTGATATGTCTGAAAAGAGAGATATTTTGCATTGTGACCCCTATCAATTATAAGACCTTGTTGGATTCTTCTGTGTTACATCCAATTCTTAGGGTGAATATGCATTTAATAGGAATGTGTACTTCAGGTTTGTGACATCATGTGTTTAGAAACACAGAAGATCTGTCCTTCATAATATAGACTGATTTTTCTCTAATTGCCTTTTTTTCCTGTCGTAAGCTCTAACTCCAGTAAATAGGCTACTGCAACTGGTGTCAGTTATAAGTATTTGTTATTAAAGGAATGTGACATTCACTGTCTCCACAGTGAAATATCAGAATTTAAATACCATACTTTTCTGTGTTTATCCTCTGAATATGTCCTTCCAGAAACAAAAACCCTAAAATGTTACTTGCCCAAACAAACATTCTAACTGAAATTAAAGGCACAGCAAGACCAGTGCAATTGCTGGTCAAGTAAATATCTATTTTACAAACAGGTTTATAAAAGTAACAGCAAATTATAGGTTCCTTGTGGCATATTTGCTATTGCAGAATCCGTGCATTTCTCCTTTTCTAGAGCAAAATGCAAACGCGTTCACTCTCACTGTGTACATTTTACTTCTCCCTTTTTAGATGAGTGATGGAAAAATAAACATGAAATGAAAGCATATGGAGATAGTTTGTATCTTTACAAGTCATCCAGGAAAGGGTGTAGAAAGAAGTGTTACTGTAGTTTCAGAATACAAAGCACTTTTTCAGTCTTCTTGGCTGTTTTAAGTGAATTTTTGTTTTGAACATACCAGATTCTGTGGGTACAAACCTTCAGCTGCTATAAAAGGAGAGACAGATGCACTCATCACACTGTAGGTGTATTCTCTCTGAGATTATTGCCTTTGCGTCAGTTTGACCTGTGTTAAATCAAAGGAGCAAAAACAAGCGCTGCAATCTTTGCTGAAGTAGCTGCATAACTGACCATCTAAATAATCACAGAAATCAGTAGAGTGATGGGTGCAACTGAAATGAAGTTTTGCTTACTTATGAATAGGGTTTCTATTTTACTATGCCCCCAATTAAAAATAAATATACAATATTAGTATCTGAGGAATGTCAATAACAGACAACAAGGTATATTACAGAAAAAGCAGTGCAACAGCTCTACAGATAACCAGTGAACTTGGTTTGCTAATTCATAGATCCCAGACTGGTTTAGGTTGGAAGGGACCTTAAAGCTCATCCAGTTCCAACCCCCTGCCACAGGCAGGGACACCTTTCACTGGAGCAGGTTGCTCCAAGCCCCTGTGTCCAACCTGGCCTTGAACACTGCCAGGGATGAGGCAGCCACAGCTTCTCTGG
>JBCJKH010071985.1:6961-17640 GCA_039877255.1 Loriculus beryllinus
TCTGTCTAGCATCTGCATCTTGAAAGTTGTAATGTAATTCCTTAGGGCCATTACTCTTTTCCTCACAACCAAAGCTTGCAATGACAGCTGAAGGCTTGGGTGTCTATGGACTGCAAGAGCTGGCCCATTCCCTGGAGACCTGCCAGTTAGTCTGCCTAATGTCACAGGAGCCTGAATTTCTGTGTTTTGTCAGTTTTGTATTAAACCTGTAATTCATGTTCTCAAATAAAAGTGTTCCAACAGGTTGTTACAGTGTGAGCACTTAGGAAATGCACTGAAGCATTGGTATAATTCACTTGTGCATGCTGTGGGCAGCCAACCATTAAATGACAGATTTTTCCTGGATTGATGTCAGACGTTCTGAAAATTTGGTCCAAACCACCTTGAATTATTTGTTGATGGTAGTGTTTTGTTATAACAACTTTGTTCTGTGAGCCAGGGTTGTTCCTTTTTCTTATAGATTTTGTGTTTGATCGGCTGAAAGATAATGTTTTTTGATCTTGCCTATAACAGAGGCCCAAAGATGCTACTTGCTTTTGCATTCTTACAGATGAACACATGGAATCTTCCTTTTAGCAGACTTTGCCCTGATACCCTGTATCAAATTCCTCTTTCAAATGAGTATTAGTTGTGTTTGAGAAAGAGTAATAGTTATGTTTGACATCTTTTAGTCTCTTCAGAAGAGCAGGTAAACAATCACAAACAGGCAGTGATGTTTGTACAGTGAGGGTCTGAATGTGCTGATTTCTGGGGAAAGACACATTTAGAGACTTGATTTCTGGAGAAATTGGTAAGTAGTGACCAGTTTTAATCTTGGGTCCTGTTCTGTATACATTTTACCATGAAAGACCATTTATTAAAACCCAAGTGGTAGATAGATGTATTTGATGACAGGTCATGAGGACAATTTGGTGGTTTAACATGCTATGTGCAATTTCTGTGCTCCACTGTCCCATGTTTCCTTTCTGTAAGAGCCAGAAAATAACTTGCAGAAAGGTGCAATAAACCAGTTATATTGTGGGAGAAGTTACAGAGGGGTTGGCAAAGATGACAGTTTCATGACTATGTTCGGTATGGGCCAAACCCTACCTGAATTACTTTTTTATGCGCTGTTAAACAGCAGCAAGGCCTGTTGTGTGAAGCATAGACTAAGTATGTGAAATCACATTTCAAGGAGGAGACAGTGGCATTGTGTGGCAGTTAATGTAGAAGAAATGCAACTGCTTTGGACTTGTGGGTCCTCATGCAGTCTTTGGGTCACTGTGCCTCACATACCGTAGCCTCACAGTACATAGGCTGGGAAGCACTGCCACGAGCTTAACCGGTTTGGATGATTCATGAGTGCACCTGAACACATAGCCCTTACTCCGTAGGTGAACTGTTGCTGTTCAGATGGGTAAAGATGCAAAACAAAAGGGCAGATCATTTTACCAGAGTTTGTACCTTAGTATGTTTCCTTATTTTTTTTTTTGTCTTAAACATTGATGTTATTATAGAATATAGTATTACAATACTGTTCTCTGGCTTATTTGTAAACAGCTAGCCATTCTCTTCCTCTCTCACTGAAAATATACACTTGGGGGCTGCACTATATTTTCTTGTGGCAAAATAAATGCAGTCATTCTCCTGTGCCCAAGAGGGGTTGTTGGATTTGAATATTAATACCAGACTGCAATAAAATTCAAAAAGACATTCTTCTGTGGGAAAAATACAATTTAATTCTTACAAAGAAACTAATTAAGTCAAAGGCAAATGGTTCTGTGATTCTGAGGCTTATTGCTAATGCTACTGAATGTTACTCTGCTTCTGCTGTTACTCATAATAATGTGAATGTAGATGTTTAGCATGGGGAAAGATGCTTGGTTTCCTTTCCACTCTGTTAGAGGGGAAAAAAGGAAGATCCCTTTTTTATTTTCCCTTCTTTTGTGCCTGCAGAAACATGTATCAGTTATGCCAGTGGCTCAAGCATTTATTATGATTATTCCATTTTAAAACAGACCTCAGGAGAGCCTCAACTTTGATTTTATAATGAACTTGGGAGCTCTACAGGTAGAAAACAACTAACATTCAAACTTTGTAAATGCATGTGAAGCGTATACCTGTTCAAAATGAGCAAGTAGCTTGGTCTGAGGAGGTCTATGACCTCTTCTCATTTGGAAGGTAAGGGGGAGGGTGCTCCCTAAAATACAGACAGGAAGTAAACATACCTGTACCTTTCAGAAACCCTTGTATGTATACCTCTAGGCTATGCTTGCTTTCTCTCACCATTTTAAAACATGTAATATTCATTTAGCATTTTATGTTTCTTATTACACTGTGTGTTTTAAGCCAGGGCAGTGTTACGTGATTGACACACTGTGTTTCTGTGCTTTGTCAGTAAATCTTTCTTTTTTTTTTTTTTTTTCACAATTGTCTTGTTTTCTTCTACATTATGTTGAAAAATATGGAAACTTCTCCAGAGTACCACTTTTTCTGTTGTAAGCAATGAACCTGTTATTATTGGTTAATATGAGAAACAGCTGGATCTAACAGATATTTATTTCTAGTAACAGTTTATACAAGGACCTTGAGATCATGCACATTATGCTATTACTGTTATTCCCTCAGCTCCTTTGTTTCTCCAGCTGATCTAAAATGATATAATAAAATCTTTGGACCTTGACAAATATTGGGCCTTTCACTTCAGATATCAAAAATAAAATTTAGCCTCCCCTTTCCCCAAACATCAGATTAAATAAAAATGTGTAATTTTATTTGTTTGGAAATAACTTAAGTCAACACTATAGGTTGGCTCAAATTGTTTAATTCTCCTTGAAATAAGCACCTGACTGTATTAATTTTTTCTCTGTGTCTGTTCAAAAGGTATTCACATGCCCTATGTCTCTTCCCATTGACATATGAAATTCGGATTTACACTGAGGAAAGTGAGAAGAAGAGTATTTGAATGAAAGGTTCATTCTAAATCTCTTTAAAATCACTTTGGTCAGTTCTGAATGGATGCCAAACACTGAAAACAGCAATGTGATGAGAACTAGGACCCAGCCTGTGGATTTCTGACTTACTACATAAATTTTAAGTAGAAAACAGTGACTGAGAGGAAAAGCAATTTATCTCAAATCACTGCTTTGCATAAAATAGTCCTTCAACCAGGTATTGTGTAGGATTTTTTTTTTTTTAATTCAGCACACTCAGCTGTTTTAGCTCTTTGGTGGATTAAGTTCAGCTGTACAATGGTATGTCGTTGTTTTTCATTTGTACTGCAGTAGCGTTGGCAGCCTCAAGCAAGATAGAGGCCTTTTTTATGAGTGATGCTGTACAAGCGCATTGTAGAAGATAATTCAAGCCCTTAAGAATTCATAGCCCTGATAGACAGCAAATGAAAGCTAGCAAGCGAAACAATGGCAAGGAGGTTTGAAGCAGCTTTCCAGGGTCACACAGCAGAGGATCAATGGGTGTAGGCATAGGAATAAGACAAGTGCCCTGTCCATGAAACTGTATGACTTCTTTACTAAATAGATTAGATCTAAAGTATGTTCACAGTTCTATAATATTGATGTCAGTTCTTGCAGAGTCTTAAACTGAGGTTTTTAAAGACCATTTTGCAGGTAGCAATGGAACTGCTCTGACAATCTTGTTGAAACAAGAAGGATAGTATGAAGTATAGCATGGGACCATTAACTTCTTTTGCTTTCCTGAGTGTGAGAACTCATACGCTGATATTCATGTTGGGTTCACTGTTCAGCAGGCATAAACCAGCATAGCACTATTGATTATTATCTTTTTCTGAGAATCATTCTCATATATTGATTGTGATTCTTGCTGTTTGCATTGATTTCAGTATTATGATTTTTAGCATTTATAATATATTTTAGTATGCATCTTTATATATGCTAGATGCTTATCAGTATCTGATTTGTTATCTTATTAGGTCTTAAACACCAGCTATTAGATGAGCTTCAAACTTTCTTTAGGTATATCAATCCTCTTCCATATTTTCAACATAATTTAACAAAATCTTTGTGTACTTTTATACCTGACCCGCTGGGATCTGGAATTCTATTCCATCCCCAATTTTTTCCATAGCCCTTCATCAACGTACATTTCACAGTTTCAGACATAGATGGAAAATTTGCAATAAATGAAGAGCTGAAATGTAGCCCCACTGTCTTTTACAGTCAATTAGAGCAGCCCCTGCAGAAAAACCTAGGGAGTTTGAAAATCACGTTTTCAGAATTTCTAGAAATTTAGTTTTTTGTTAAATTAGTACCTCTTAAATGGACAGTTTGATATTGATAAATGATGGCAAGGTGGTTAATGTAAAAAATACGAAGGTTTAGAATAAATGAGGGGTCCATAACTTTCCTTTTAATACCACCATAAATAGATTTCATCAGAGATCTAATAGATTCCAAGCTTTTTCCCAGCTAATAAAGCAGTTTCATGTGTTTTTCCCCTCTGGAATATTATTCAACCTGGACTATAATATTTAGTAGCCAGAAATTCCACTTGGAGATCAGTTGCCTTTTTTTTTTTTTTTTTTTTTTTCTAAAGCAGAAAGATTTTATCAAAAACAATGTCAAAAGCAGTTTATGTAAATGACAGATCTGTAATTAATTGCAGCATTTGCAAGCAATGTTTTGTATAAGGAATACTGAATATTCAATACTATTTAATTGTTTATTTAAAATAGTTTAATGAGCTTTGCAAAGGCAGGAATACATTGAAAAATGCAAACTAGAATGATAAACATCCTTTGATTATATTTTCTTATTGGCTGTCAACAGCCTCTGAATAATATGCTACGTGAGACTGTCTTTTTCAAGATTAGTGGTGACACAGCTTTTCTGAAAACTGCCCTCCTGCTAGTAGTAAGGGGCCAATACCTCTCTAAAACAGCAGTGGTGCTGGAGGAAGCAGACACATTTATCATGATGGCTGATTATACGGTGTAGAACGCATCTATTTAAATGTGCATGAGAGAGGCCACCTATTGGGGGTGAGAAAAAACATCCTTAGACTTTTTGAGCCTCCTAATCAAGAAGATGACTGCATAATGCTGAGCAGGTACTTAAGAGAATTGTATTCTCTGGTTTTTGTGTGTAGACTATTTTAGCAAGACGGTAGCAACGATATCTTTTTGGTTCTGTCTCCTGATTAATCCTGCTATTGTTATCCAAAGTAAGACATTTCTTACCAAACACTGCTTTCTTGAGTATTCATGTGCACAGATTGTAAAGAAAGAAAAGGAAAGCAAAAGTAATAATAATTCTGGGAGTGGAATTTTAAACCTCACTTAAAGGAAGAATTAGCATCGTCTATTGCATAGTAGAAAAGAATTTTTGAAGCCGATAAAGAGTAAGAACTTAGAACAATAACAACAAAAACCCATAGCAGAGGAAATGTTTAACTCCTATCACCCCAATTGTAAAAGACATTTCCCCATTTGCTTTGTGATTCTGCGTATGCTGTGTTTTTTTGATTCAATATGCAAGCTGGGATGAACCCATGTTGCTTATGTCCTCAAATTGGTAGTTTCCCCTTTTTCTGCACTAGTTTTCTTTCTAAAAGGGAACCACAATGTGCACTTGTCTTTAACCAAAAAGTATGTAATTAAATACAGCACAATCTGTCAAGCAAATAAAGATCTTGCATGTGAGAGGAAAAACAAGAAAAAGGAATAGCAATTGTATAAATCCCTCAGTTAGCAACTGCAAGCACTTTAAAGTCAGCTGTAAGGAAGCTGTGCATTATTTTTGGAATAGAATGGTTTGTGGTGTTTTTGGTTTTGTTGTTTGTTTTTGTTATTTTTTGTGGTTGTGTTTTTGTCTTTTTTTTTGTTGTTGCTGTTTTGTTGGTGGTTTTTTTTTTTTTTTTTTTTTCCCCCCAAAGAAATTTTCTCCCCCCCCCCCCTGATTCCTTATATCCAAGGGCTATTTGAAGTAAATAGTGATAGAATATTCCAGATCAAGCATCTTGCTAAATAGCTCTCTTTCTCAAGAGGTCTTTTATGAAACGTCATAAAAATGGAATTGCACAGCACTTGTTAATCAGGGTAGCTGATAAATAAATATTCAGCTAAAGGGAGGATTCTTTCAGTGAAATAGCAGGTGCCTGACTCTTAGAGAGAACAAGGTGTGAAATTATACTGGTGATATGGAACAAAGCAAATCTTCTGTAACAAGACCTAATTAATTATTCTGTACAGTTTAACATGGCAGGATGGGAGGGCAAAAAAAAAAAAAGGAATGTGAAGTGAAAAGAAAAAAGAGGAATTTGCTCAGTTAAGGCACATATTTCTTCTAAAGAGATAATGTCAAAGCCAATTTAGATCTCATGGTTTTGATTTGTTAAGAGGAAAGTTTTACAGGTCCAGGCTGGTGGTTTTTACTTGGTTTTATCTTCCAATAAAAAGCACATTAATGCTAAAATTAAAATCAAGGCAAAATATAAAATTATTTTTCTTTAAACTATGTAATAAAACAATTTAATTACAAATTCATTTAAATCTGAGCCTAAACGTGAACTTTTTCCTATTGAAGTTAGGAAAAAGCTGTTTAATTTTACTCCTTCTTACTATCCACTACAGTCTTGTTCTAGTAAGCCATTTTTCATCTCTCTGTCTGTATCACAAGGTGTTACTGATCCTTATTCTGAAGACATTTCTGAACAGACACTTGGACAACAGCTCTGTGAAGTGAGAGTTGCAGGCAGGTGCACCCTGACAACCCCTTCTTTGTTATTTTGTAATGGCGTTTGGATCAAAGAAGAAACAGAAGTAAGTTGGGACATATAGCTGAAGAGTAAGAAATGGGATCTCAGACAGGAGTGCAAGACACAGTGCAGTATGAGAGCTTATGGTCTGTACCTAGGCTGCCCTGTGCCATTTGAATGATGCACAAGAGCATCCTGAACAATCAGGTGTGGGATTCATTTTAGATATCTTGAACAGCGAAAATGTCTTCTGAAAATGATGCACTCTTACACATATTTTAATAAAACAGTTTTGCAGTGTTCTCTTTTTTTTTTTTTCCTTGAGGATTTGTGCAAGGTTTCTTTAAGAACTCAGATTTCCAACTGCTGATCAGCTGCAAGCCTTCATAACTTCTTTTATTACGTTATTCACAAACTTCTTCTGCAGCATTTGTTCTTTCTCAAGACGTTGTATTCTATAATAGGAAACCAAAAACCCTGTCTCTCTTCTCCACCACTGTGTGATCTGTTCCCTGCATTTAATTTCTAAAAATTGCTGCTACTATTTTTATCTTTTTCTTTTTCCTGAGAGGGAGGCAGACTCCAGAGCTGCATAAATGACATATGGATAGTTCAAACAAAGATTGTGCTGACAATCTCCAGGTAGTTTTGAGTGCAACATTGAATAAACCAACTCATAGATTGTAGAATCAGAGAATAGTTAGGGTGTGAAAGGACCTTAAGATCATCTAGCTCCAACCCCCTGCCATGGGCAGGGTTGCCTTGCACAGGTTGCCCAAGGCTCTATCCAACCTGTCCTCTCAGGGATGAAGCATTTACGGCCTCTATGGGCAACCTGTTCCAGTACTGAACAATCATGACAGCTGAATGAGGAAAATTAGTTGCATTGCTCATACATCTGAAAAATGAGGAAAAGGAGTTTGTTCCCAGAATTACTAAATAGGAACACAGCTACAAGTTCTAAAAGGATAAGATGGTTTCCAGTATTGTCACAGACTCCTATTTGGTTGTGTCTGGAAATGATGTCGTGTACTGACCTGCTAGATTGTGTATGCTCAGGCACAATTCTAAGAATTATGGCACTATTTCACATTGATTTATTAAACCTGCACATTATACGGAGAGTTTATCTCAGAAAAGATTTGAAAGCTTGGCTTTATGGATCAGAATCTCTTCCCATATTTAACTCTAAAATACAATTTTTATGATACTCTAAAAATTTTAAGTAGTTACAAAATTGTTGACTTTTTTTTTTTTTTTAGGTGTGAACTACCGTAATGTAGCATACAAAGTAACCTTTCTAAGCAGGAGTATACTGAATAGTTTAAGCTTTTATTAACCTTTAACTTTTTTCTACATCTCCCCCCACACCAGGATGCCTTTGAGATAATGGCTGAAAATTATGAGTTCAAAGAAAATGAAATATTCTGTCTGGAATTTCTGAGGGCAGCTTCTGTGCTGAAATTTCTTCCATTTCCAGTAATCAGAATGAAAGATATACAAGGGTTGCCCTGCATGGGAGACAGAGTCAGAGATGTCATTGAGGTAAAGTACCTCTGAATTATCTGTGAATTGATTCTTTTACAGATCTAGTTTTGGAGGTCGCAGAGTGCAGCACTGATAACTGAGTGTATTTACACAACCTTCTGTGTTTCCTGTAATAACATTATAGTATCTGTGTAACTGAGAACTCAGTGGTATCTGGAAACCTTTTGTAGTAGCATAAGGTTCTGTCATGGAACTCCTGCCCTTAGGAATAAAGATAACTAATGAATAAATACAAATTAATAAATAATGCAGTACCATCTTTGTATGCCATTTGTAAAGGCTGATTTGGATGCATCAGGTTAACTGTTAATAGTTTTGTTCATATGACTTCTGCCACTGGCAACATCATTTTGCTCACCTGAGTGCTTTATTAGAAATACTATTTTTGCAAAACTGATAAATATTTTAGTACATTAATGTTAAATCCTACGTTACTATGAGTTATAAGCAGAGCCTTTATGTGGGTGATGGATGAACTTTTACATACTTACTGGAGATTTGAGTTTTCCCTGCATTTTAATTTAGCCTTTTCAGATCCCACACTGAACTTCTGTTACTCTAGCAGGCAGCTGATAAGGGATCTCAGCTGTCTGAAGAGGTCATTGCTGAGTGGTGTGATTCACTCTGGCTCCTTGTTTGCCTCACGCCACCAGAGCTTCTGAAGTGGTTTTTCTGCATCTCACCTGGGGACTGGGAATTCAGTTATGATGCCACAGAAAATGTTATGATTTCTTGGGAGGGGGGGATGTTATTGGGATTTTTTTTGTTTATTTGTTTGGGGTTTTCAGGTTTTATCAGAAAGGCTGAAACAACAGTGCTCTCAGGAAAAAAACAGATCTGTTCTTACAATGATCTTTTAAGAGAAGTAAATTCAACAAAATAATGAAATCTAATTTTCAGCACAACTCATTGATAGCTTATGATAAATAACTGCTTTCTAGCTGTGAATTTATGAGTAAATAAGTACTGTGAAATATATTCCATGGTCCCAGTTTCCACTTCATCCTTGAGTAAATTTATGAGTAAATAAGTACTGTGAAATTTATTCCATGGTTCCAATTTCTCTTTCATACTTCAGTAATTGCATTAGGATTTGATCCTAACAGAATAAACAATGTGTTTATTAAGAGTGCTCTTTATGTTTGTACAGGTTGATGTGCCTTTCTTTTACGTTATTTTATTAAGTCTTATTGTAATCTTGATTTATTTACTTTTTTTTAATAATGTCTTTGTTTAGGAAATTATTGAAGAAGGAGAGAGTTCTAGAGCTAAAGAAGTGTTAAATGATGAACGATACAAGTCATTTAAGGTAAATCTTCCAAAGTTTATTGCTGTTGTTTAAAATTTCCCTCCCATTAGTACAGCTTAGACATAACCATCAATTTTATTACAGAGGAACATATAATATCAAGTATAAAGATGTTGAATGAAGAGAAGTGGAAAGAGAGAAACTGATAGAATAACGAATAATGGTGAAATCAGTTACCTTTCTAATGAATTAATGTGACGCATACACAGTTGCTCTTAAGCTTGAACTGAACAATCTCTTTGCTTGGAAACTAACATAATACATACACTTTGCTGTAAGCTTAACCCAATGTTTGGTTTATTTCCTCAATTGATTAACATTATAATACTGCACCATCTCATTTGGGCATTAAGAAAATACTAGGTGAAGAAGATGACTCAGATCTATTTTAATTCTCTTTTGTGTGAGGCAAGATGAAGAGGACTGGAGATATTTCTTTTTTAGGCAGATTGTCGGTTCAGAGTCATGATCATATCTCATACTTGCATGTAATTTGAACCAAATAAATACTGCAGTTCCCATTTCTTATATGGTCAGTGAATTCTCCTCTGGAAAAATATATGATGGAATTTTTTTTCCCAAATTTTGTCTGCAGTTTTGATATCTAAAAAATACCTTGTTTGTGTCTTCAGAAAAAAATTAAAACAAAGAGCAAACCAAACAGAACTGATTAATTCTCCCCTTCATTACTCATTTTCACTTCAGCTATTGAAAAGCTCTTCCATACTCTCTGACCTGTAATACAGGTATGAGAGGATGTACAGTGACAGTTGTTGATGCCATATGTAGTGATAGTCAGAAAAGAGGTGCAGATTCACATGTATAGCAGGATTCAGGAACCAAACTTGTCTATTACTAGTAATATATATCTAGGATCAGCCATTAAATCTTATGTTTCAGGATTTAAGAACATTTCTAGAAGATCAGAATAAAAATCTATCAGGGAAAATATTATCTCAAATATGTTTTATGCTTTGTTTAACATTTCAAATTACAACAAACTTTTGTGGTTCTCATGTTAGCTCAGCACAGTCTCAACATTTTGGCTAAACTGGCTGTACCCAGTTTTTCCAAACAATTTTCATGTGTTTCTAAGAAAGCCAAGAAGAAT
>JBCJKH010071985.1:17740-29523 GCA_039877255.1 Loriculus beryllinus
GATTATAAGTGTAGTAATCTGAACTGCACATTACAAACAGATGTTACTCAACATTCTGCAGCATTTTTCTGTAAATACGTATCTGAACATCTACATCCATGACAGTGTTCAAGGCCAGGTTGGACAGAGCCTTGAGTGACATGGTCTAGTGGGAGGGGGTTGGAACTAGATGATCTTGAGGTCCTTTCCCACCCAAATCACCAGTCTGGGATACTGTAAACAGGCTCTGCATCTGATAAGGTAGAGAAGATGGCGTGAAATCTGCCTGACAGAATGCTTCATTTTTGACATCTAGCTGGTCAGAGCATTAAATAGTCATTGGAGACCTTTCTCCTTTTGGAGCATTGTTTCTATTTGTAGTACTGTCTGTGTTAGTGTAGCTTGCTAGCTTCTTTAGAAGAGGGGGAATGGTGGTATGGAAAAGGCAATTATTGTCATAGGTTTAAAACCTATAGCTTAGCAGAGGATAGTGTTGTTTTGTTTGGTTTGGATACCAGTTTGCTGTTGTTTTCTCCCTGTTGTTGGGACTAAACCATATTCATTGCAGATGAGATGTGGTGGCTGGCTGGAAAAATCAATATCTTTGCAATATCTTCAAGTGGCTTTAGGATGGGGATACTTGAGAAGACTTTTTCTCATGTGTAGGAAAAACACAAATGCACAGGCTCTGTGTCTACTATAGAACAGGAATCTCCAGCAAGGGGGGTTGCTCAATGAATAGTTACTGTCTTCATCCCAGTTTCCTAGATACGGTAGTGGACTTAAGAGAGGAAATACAGGATGCTAATATAGATTCCTTAAAAACTAGACTGTGAATGACTGATTCCCCGAATCATATGCTGCATATTGTCAGCAATGACAGTTCTGGGTGTGTCTAATAAGACCTGTTGCAGTGGCTTTTGCGTCAGTATGAGTACATTGAGTATGGTTTGGGAACTGCTCTAGGAGTTTTAGTATGTGCTGTCAAGTCCTGCTTGATCTGTGGTCTCTCCAGAGAGGTCTGCTACTGTGAGCTGAACATCCTGTGGCTTAAATCACTTGTTCAATAAGTCAGCAGCTGTTGGTACTTGGGGTTTTGCCTTGTTGTTGTTCTTTGCAGTTTGTTTTCCAGTGAACATCACTGTGACAGCAACTGAAAAATATTTAAACCTTTTAGGTATACTCTGAGTTCTTGTTTAATAAAAAAAATCAAAACTTGTTTTCTGCATATGAATTACATACAAAGGTCTAATCATTGCTTGGGAGTGCAAACTCGTGGATGTGGCTCTACAGAAAAGGCTCAGGGGTGTTTTTGTGTAAGTAATGTTAACATCTAGCCTAGAAATACTTCCTTTTTCTTCTTTTAAATCTTATTGCTTTTATGTTAACGTTAGTGTTTCTGTAAATATTGGGAGCAGCAGGGGTTGGAAGCTAGAGGGTTATAGAGTGCAATGTGAAGGCTGTACCTTTGGGAAATCTAAAGTAAGCAGCCAAATAATCCAGGTTCTAATTTAGTGGGTAGAGCAAATTCGTAGTGTGTAAAATTACAGTAGATAAGAAGCAATCTGACACCAGAAATGAAGAAACAACTCAAAGCCTTAATCACTGGATGGTTTTAGTCATTCTGGTCATCGTGTTTTTAAATCCATACATGAAATATATTGCTGAGGAGTTTTTATTGTTATTTTAAATGTAATTGCAGCAGAGCGGAATGGTGACTGGATGAAGAAATCAGCTGTTAATTCCTTTAAGAAAGGAAAAAGTACTTCTTGTAAAACCTAATATTCTGGTCTAAACTGGATCATATAAAGAAAAAAATCTGACTTGGCCTGGAAGTTACCTATTAATTTCCTCATGAAAGCAGAAATTACTTGAGAAATTATGTTGGATGTAAGAGAGTCAGAGCTAGATTCTGGCTGAGGATTTGTGTCAGAAATAACTGCTATACACATCCATTCCCAGCTTTTTCAATCCTATGAGCAAACAGAATGGATTACATTTCAGCAGTTGTTTTTCCAAGCTGTTTTAATTTTGGATGGATGAGACGGTCAGCAGTGTAGTGTGCTATGGGCAGAGCTGGTTAGTAACTTCTCTAATGAGGAACAACCCCTGCCTCAGGTTTATGTCAGGTAGGAGAGGTGTAAGAAGTAAGTACCCAGAACTCGAGCTGTACCGTTCGGTGCAGTGTGTCGGTATGTGGCTGTTCCTAGCTGGATCACCATGAACTTGGTGCACTTGTCAGGCAAGCATAGGCTGTGGAAATACAGTTGGTTTTGCCATTGTTCTGGCTCCCAGCTGAAGGTTGGGACCCACATAATACTCAGCCTGGAGCGATTATAATACAGTCTTGCTTCAAAGGATTGCAAACCCAGAGAAACTACTGAAAATCTGAGTGTAGAGATGTCAATTATCATTGCTGTTACTAGCATTAATTGTTCACCTACCTGAAAGGAGGTCGTAGTGAAGTGGGGTTGGTCTCTTATCCCAAGTAGTAAGTGATAGGACAAGAGGAAATGGCCTCAAGCTGCACCAGGAGAGGTTTAGACTGGATATTAGGAACAATTTCTTCGCCAAGAGGGTGGTCAGGCATTGGAACAGGCTGCCCAGGGAACGGAGGAATCGCTGTCCCCAGAAATGTTCTCAGACTGTATGAGTGAGGCCCTCAGTGACACGGTTTAGTGACCTTGGCAGTGCTGGGGCAAAGGTTGAACTCGATGATCTTAAAGGTGTTTTCCAATCTAGTTGGTTCTACAGTTCAGTTATGCCTTCTGAAAGTTGTGTGGCTGCCTTGTGATCTGTATCCTACAGAAACAGACGTTTCAGGAGCAAATTTGCTTTCCCCATTGAAGACCAAGCGTTTCCTCCTTCTCTTCAAATAAAAACCTGACAGCGCTCCTGAAAATATCTTTGTGCAGCAACAGGGCTCCAACATAGGGAAGAACTTGTTTTGCCTGAGCGCCGTACGTGTGCTCTGCATGGTCTTGCTCACTGTTTCGTCAGTTGGTGAGAGGTATTTCTAAGCTCTAGTTTTCAGATAATGACTATATAAAAAAAAAGGGAGGGGATAAAGGTGTCAGAGTGAAATAAATAAATTTCCTTCTTGTAGAGAAACTGGGGTGACAGTTCCTGTTCAGAAACAAACAAGAACACTGCTCTCAAACTGAAGTTAAGGGCTTTTGTTGTTTGGTTTTTTGTTTTGTTTTGTTTTGTTTTTGTCTTTTTGCTTATATTGCTACACTAGAAGTTAGAAGGGGCTGATTGTGGAGGTTCAATGTCACTTAAGGGTTCGAAGCTGCACTGAATATGTCAGCATTGCCTCACTAATCCGACTGTATGGTAAAAACCTTGGCGCTGTGGGTCAGTCTTGAAGGATCTTTTGAAAAGGCACCTTAATAGCTTTCACTGTTGTTTGAAATGTTAGATATGGGTTTTAGCTCATTTCTCTCAGTCAGCACAGAATAGGTGTTTGCTCTATATGCGTGGCTGTGGTGTGTGCGGAACAAGTACTGACTTGGAGTGTATTTCAAGTTGTGTTTTGTGTTTCTCTTTGACCTGCAGGTTCTCCTAGAAAAGCAGCTGATAACTCGGCTGGTAATCAAGGAAATAACTTAGGGATGCCAACCAAGGCTGGAAAGCTGGGCCATGCTTTTAGAGATCCCCAGCCGGGGAGGAAGACTGCAGAGGGACAAGTGACAAAAGGTGGCGATGAGTCAGAGAGCGATTTTGAATCTGATCCTCCTTCTCCCAAGAGCAGTGAGGAAGAAGAAGAACAGGAGGATGAAGAAGTGTTGCAGGGAGAGAATGGAGACTTCAATGATGACAATGATACAGAACTGGAGAATTTAGGCCACCGACCTCTCCTCATGGACTCTGAGGAAGAGGTGGAGGAAGAGGAGGAAGAGAAGCAAAGTTCTGACTCTGATTCTGATCGTAGTAAGCAAAAGTCTGTGGAAGGGCTCCCAAGTGGTAGGTTCAGACACGGTGTTGGCAGTGGTGAAATCAAAGAACCCACTTCAGTGCATATGTCCTTGTCTGAGGTGCAAAGTACTATAATCCCAATGAGCCCTGGCCAAGAATTTGATGTGTTTGGGGCAGTGCCCTTCTTCACTCTGCAGCCCCAGGCAACGGAGATGGACAAAGATGTCTCTTCTCAGGCAGCTTTTCCCAGCCTGAGCCAAGAGCAGGATGACTTTGATGTTTTCACAAAAGCCCCCTTCAGCAGAAAGGTGTCTCGGCAAGATGGCCACGTGGCAGGAACCGAGCCTCTGCTCTCTCCCACCTCTCCGCGGAGCCTTGATATTTTTGGCTGCACCCCATTTCAGCCTTCCCTTCTCCCCAAGACTGGGGGAAGCAGAGAGGACCTGTTTGGGCTTGTTCCTTTTGATGAGATCACAGGGAGTCAGCAGCAGAAGATGAAGCAGCAGCGTAACCTGCAGAAACTTTCTTCCCGCCAGAGGCGAATGAAACAGGAGGTCTCGAAGAACAATGGGAAGCGGCACCACGGCACCCCAACCACCACAAAGAAGGCTCTGAAACCCAGCTACCGCACCCCCGAGAGAGCCCGCAGGCACAAGAAAGCCGGCCGCAGGGACTCGCAGAGCAGCAATGAGTTCCTGACCATCTCGGACTCCAAAGAGAACATCAGCGTTGCATTGACTGATGGCAAAGATCGAGCCAACCCTCTGCAGGCAGATGAAAGTCTGCTGGATCCTTTCGGAGCCAAACCCTTCCATCCACCAGACTTGCTGCGGCATCCCCAGCACCAAGGTTTTGGTGATGGCTCTGGGGATCACGGAGCAGTGGTAGTGGCTGGCAGACCAAGGCAGAGCTCCATGCACAGAGTCATTCATGGTGGTGAGGGACTGAAAACAGATGACTTTGGTGCAGTGCCCTTCACAGAACTGGTTGTGCAGAGTGCGCAGAGCCAGCAGCAACAGGCGCTCGAGTTAGATCCCTTTGGAGCAGCTCCATTTCCTTCCAAACAGTAAATGCTTCCAATGGGTTTCTCCCCTGCTCAGCCTCTCTGAGTTACTTACTAGAGGTTTTAATTAGTGGAGTAATTTATCTGTTACAGGGACCTGTGTTGTACAGTTTGTTCAAATTCAAGGAGGCAGGGACAGCTTGCATGGTAAAACTTGGAACAGTGGCAAATTCTGATGGTTATGTTTGAGGTTTTTGGGGGGGTTTGTTTTGTTTTGTTTGTGGAAAAAAATTAAAACTCACCCAGGAGCATCATTTTGTTGTGGCAGATGGCTCCTGGAATGAAAAGAGAAATTGGATATGAATAAGACAGGCATTGTCTGTCTGTGACTGGGCCCTGGGACATACTGTTGTTCTGCACTTTTGCATTGCCTTTTCAGTCCTCTGTGATATGCTGTGGTGGAGGGAAGAGGTCAGGCAGAGATCACACAACCAGCCTTTTCCATATGTACAGGTAGGTTACCACTGTGGTGGTGCTTCACGTCTTGGTCATAGTAGACCTGAGAACCAAAATCCAGCTTGATTTCCTGGAAGCAGTCAAGTCTCTGCTTCTTAAAGGAAAGCTACCTTTATTAATCATGAAAATCAAGAAGCCAAGTCCTCAAGGGGCTGTGGCCGAGTTCCAGAGCATGGCTGTGGCTCAGGCCCTAGCAGGCACCCATGCAGCTGCAGAGATGAAAGGCAGATTTTGTTTTTCTGTGCCTAAATGTTCAATTTTTATTTGTATTTTACAGTAAGTGCTGTTAATGTAAATGTAAAATAGCCAACTGGAAGTGTAGAGTTAAAACTGAAGATACAGAGAATATAATGCTTTGTGAGATGAAAAGCCTGAATGTGGGCAGTAACCCAGCAGGGCTGCAGCCAGGGTTTGCAGCACTTTGGAGACTACTCAGTGCGCTGAGAAGAGGCTGGTATACACAGGACATCATTTGGCACATGTGGAATATATCAGATGACTGGTACAGTTGTGAGATGCAACAACCATCAGATTTACTTGATTACAAATTGGGATTTGTGTCTGAAAACACCTTTTCCTCTCAGATTTTTATTGCCAAGAAAAAGCGTATTGTTTCAAATCAGTTGGCTTTTTTAAAACAATTTTATGAAAGGACTAATTTCTTTTAAGTTCTAATGAATCTATTGCTGTACTTAAGCATGTTTTCTAAGAAGGTTTTGCTAAATGCACTGAGCTTTGAAGAAACTCTCTGCCCCCAACTTTGGGAGCAGAAGCAAGAGGCAGCTGGACCAGTGCACTGCGTTTCACACCACAAAGCCTTACAGGCAGGACCCCATCCTGCTTCACCGGACCTTCAAGACACCTGGTGCTGGGAGCATGTGGTGCCCGTAGGTGAGGGGAAGGTGATGTGAACAGCCCTGTTGAGGACAAGGTGTTGTTACCATGCTGTTGAAGTGGGTGCTGTGTGTAGGTGCAGTGGCTTCTCTGCTGCCTTGCAACTTGTGCCAAGCACGTGTGACCTGGGACAGTCCGTTTGTCTGCCTTTATTCCATGGCAGTTCTACAGAGGAAGTGGAAGGAGATGGTTCCTCTGCTCGACTCAACTTCATATCCTGCTCCACTGAATGCTGATGAGTGGATAACTGTATGTTTATATATGGAGGACGTAAGTGTGGTAGTGCATCCCCGTGTCGTCCCCTACCCTGCCTTTCACAGTGAAGTATTTAGGGTTGTACTTGATTTTTCTACAGTCTCCTTTGAGTTATTCAGATGTCCTGAGATGTGTGATGGTGGGGGTAGATCCCTGATGATGCTTGTTGAAAACAACACAGAGGAACAAGTCATTTGACTCCTTTGGGGGTTGGTTTCTTAAAATTCTCCTTTGAATACATGTGAGATTGCTTTCTCTGATCCTGGCATTGGAAAGTAGCTCATCTGTATCTGTAGGTCTTCATTACCTTCATCCTCCTTAGTTTTGTGTTCTCACAGGGTTGATGTGAAATATTTCAGCTGTGCTTGAAGGCTGCCTTGTTCAGGCTTAGATGTTAAGCTCTTAAGAGGTTATGAGTAGAAATGTTTCAACTCCATTTGCACAGGAGTGTCCTAGGCTTTACTACTGCTGTTCTCACCTGTTTGGTGCCAAAGGCTGTAAGAAGCACAGGCCAAGTTTTGTAGCAATTTCTGATACTCAGGTTAACTCTCTGATTTTCCTTGTTTTCTTTTCTGTGTGCTTATGAACTGCTTTCCTACAGTCTCCTTTGGAACTGTTCCTTCGCTGCCTAGATAGCTGTTGGAACAGAGTGATGACAAACGGAGCAGATGGGAGAAAACAAAGAGAAGAACACAACAAGCAACTGACCCTTGGTTTTTAAATGGAGCTTTCCCTGGTGGAAAAGCAAATGGCCGAGCAGGCCCTGAACTTGGAGCCAGAGGAAGGTGAACAGCGTGAGTGGTGCTGAGATGTAGCTCCACTACCCAAAAGGATACCCAGGGAAAAGGCTTAGTGTGGGCCTTAATGTCTATGTGAATGAAGAGTAGGAAATGTGTTTGGTTTTTGTCTGCTCACCCCGAGACTTCAGGCTGAGGTATGCTGCAGGTTATCCTTGCGTGGCTGGTTGGTTTGGGTTTTGGCAGAGGTTACGTTCCAGCACAGGAAAGTGAGAATGTCAGCAGAAACTAGAGGGGAGGTAAAAGCAAAACTGCAAACCCAAGTTGCTCTAAAACTGGCAAGTTTTTCAAAAACATGCAAGCTGTGGCTGATGAGACTTGCTTTCTAATGGCCTTAATAAACCTTGTTCTGCAAATTCTAGTTATGAAACAGGTTTTTGCATAAATCTGAGTATTATTTCTAGTGTTAAAATTACTGTATCATTTCTTGTGGCTGAAAAGAGATCAGCGTGGCTGGCTAAGTTGATTTTGGAGGGTATATATTGTTTATACACAACTAAACCCAAGTTTGGGTTGAATTTCAGCCAAGATCTACTGGCCAAATGTGGTACTGTCAGGGAACATGGTATCCTTCAGCCTTTATTTTAGTGCTTATGACCTTACCTTTAGTACAGGCAAGATCTTGCTGCACTAGACACATACCATACACTGTCTGTGAAGCCAAGAATGGCAAGGTAAGTAGCTGATCCTTCCCTTCCAGCTGACACCACTTACTGATTTTTATAGCTCTCCTTTCACTACATTGAATGATTGAACCCCAGGCCTTTTATAATCAGCTGCTTGAGAGAGATTCTGTTGAAAGGTACGAAGAAGTCCTTAATGGTTGTGGTTTTGGAAAGACAAGGTAGTAGTGTTTCCCTGCATCTGCTGCCAGATGCGTGCAATGGCTTTGACTGACCCGCATCACCATGAATACCAGCTTGGGAAAATGGAAATTCTCATTATTCGGGGTGTTCCAACTTAGAAAAACCAAGTACTGTGAAAATAAGTTGATATATTTGCTACTGTGAGAATAAGAGTTTTATCTGGAGTTTTTTTATACTATATCGTGTATTTTTATGTATGAAAAGTATATATAAAACATACACACGTTCGCACACATCCTGTATCTCTTGGGAGTAGCTGTGGTTTTAGTAACACAGCAGCCACAATCACTTCTGTGTGACTTGAGGGAGTGAATAGGAGTGAAAGCACCAAGAGGAAAAAAAAGTGGGAAGGGTGGCTGCTGCGTTACTGCTCTGTAGTGCTTATTTCAAAATTAAAATCAAGGAGATTTTGTGTGTGGCTCGATTTGTGACTAAGGCATCACCTAATACGAAAAGAGCATAAGAACTGTTTTGAAATTGCTGGCATTCAGCTTTTAAGTGCACTTTCCTGAACTACACTTCCACTTCTTGTTAGACTTCAAGTTTCTGAAGCTTTTTTTGTGTACCACTAAACAGAGAACTTATAACTTTTTTTGTGCAACTGATGTATGTCATGAAACACTTGCAGTTGTTAAATAAACAAATGTGGTAACAGTGACTTTCACATCTCCTTAGAAGTATTCACCTTTAGGCTGTAATTCACTTGCTGTAAGCGGTGCTGCTTCTGCTTTTTGTAGCTGCAGGATCCTGTCACTCTTTAAAAACTGTTTTAAGGTACTTTTTTAGTTGCTGCCCAACCAGCTTTCTCTGTCCCCCTTGTTAAAAACCTGTTGATCAGATACTAGTTGCAATTCATTAGTTTCAGTATTACTTGCTAATGTCTACCAAACACTATGTACCACTAGAAGACTACACTACATGCAGTGCTGGAGTAGTGCAGTTGGAACACCCGCCCTGTGCCACCATACTGTGGGAATTCAAGAGCCAGTCCCCCTGTCTGTGTAAAACACAGGGGAGGTGACAGATGTGTGGTTGAGCAATTCACATCTGTGGCTCTGCTGTGTGAGATGCAAGAATGATGTTACTTCAAGGAAATGGCCAACGAAGTGGAATTTATTTACAGGTTCAGTACGTACATAGAAGACCATCATGCAGCTTGATAAAGTTCAGGGTAATAAAAATGTACATCTTGGCAGTCAGTTTCCTGATCCAGTGAAAACTGCTACAGTAGGTAAGAGTTGACATAAAAATACCTTAGAGAACTATCAGGTCACTACGCTCTCAATACACAAGCACATGTTCTTCAAATGGTTTTTTTTCACATGACACTGAAAATGGGCTTTTCTACTTGCCAGGCTTCAGCAATAGTAATTAGTGCACTTGAAACTAGCTTGGCTGTCAAGTTAAAAATAAATAAATAAATAAATAAATAAAAAATCAGTGTTTATTTACACTGAAAGGCTCAAAGTCAGGGAATTGATTCTCAAAGGCAAAGTCAGTTCTCACTACTTGTTCCTGGAGTTGGGAAAACCCCACAGCAACCCGCTGACCTTAAGACTTGACGGTTGGCGTTACTCTCCAGCACATCAGGAGAGAAGTTGGTGTCGTGCCTTCTCCACCACTAACCAGAGTTCAGGCGCTTGACAGTAAGCTTTCATCAGTTTTCTGTGTGTCACTGGCACGGCCCTGACATGGAAGGCTGGGGGAGCTGGGCTGGTGCAGGCGGGAGAAGAGGCAGCATGGGGGGGACCCAAAAGCAGCCTGTCTGCCCTGAGGAGGGCACTGCACCAAGGCAGGTCTCTTCTGCTCCTCGTGAGCTAAAACTTATGGGGGAAATCCCTCCCTAAAGGGAAGGGAACAGCAATGACAAAGGCAAGAGTGCATTAAGGGCTTCTCGCGTGTTACAGAGCTTTTAGCGTGTTGCCTTAAGGGTTCACTCCCCTGTGCCTTGGCCTCAGGAGTAAGAAAACTTGTTTGAAATCCCACCAGGCCATACTGGTGTGTTCTAAGATGGCTGGTGTCAGAGGATCACAAAAGAAGAGAAGTTTGCTGGGATGCTCTCAAAGGCCACCCTGCAGGTAACAAGGGCAGCTGGGACACTTAATCTCACACCAGAACGCTTTTGCCTGGCATTAAGACAGAAACAAGGTTACCTCCTGCTTTCCAACACTAGCCATGCTGATGCCACCTCATCCTTCGACAGCTCTTCTCCCAAATGAGCCACATGGGATTAAATGGTTAACAGCACCTTGAGGCAAGCAAAGGACTCTCCACAGGGCTAATGCTGACTAATGGCTGGATTGTGTGAAGAATCAGCATTTGCTACCACTGTTCAGCTGGACTCTGAACACAAGCACAACTGCTACACAAAAGTCACTTAAAAACACTGATTCTAATCCCCAAATCCAAAGAATTCCAATCCTGTTGGGAAAATGGCACCCCTCAGGTTAATTATGCCACAGCTACCTAATAACTTGTGCATTTTGTGTTTTCCTAATGTTTGTAAGTTATAAACTCCCTAAAGTTTCTAAGAGCTGGTTTCATGACATTCTAAAGCCAAAGGCAACTTTTTTACTGTGGCAGGCTTATGGCAATCAAGGTATTTTCGGTAACAAAGTCTGCAAGTACAGTACTGCACATTCCACAGTAAAAGGCCAACAGACAGTGATTTGAATCCCCAGCAGGTTCCTTACTTGGGAGGTGTTATTTCAGCCTGTTAAACAAATGTAACTTTAATTCTTAGCAACTCTGCTGATTGCAAGATGGCAACAAGGATGAGCACACAGGCTTAGCACTGCTCCTGAAGTACTTTAGAACACTGATTCCAAATTGCTGGAGGGATCTAGAGAGACCTCTTGAAGTAATGGCACTATCTATATTGGCAAGTTTTAGGACCTGAAAGGAAGGGATGGCTGTGGTGGATGACATCTGATCTTGTCTTCCAGAAAAAGAAGAGCTTGTCCAAAGAAGTAAAAGAGATACTCAGTGTTACTGTGCCAATGCTGAAGAAAGTAATTCAGATAAAGATGCTGTGGTTGCAACAAGCTGTACCACTGTGATTCAGATCCAGCACCAGGCCCCACAGTTACTGTGGGCTTACACACAATCAGGAGCTGTGTCTTAATGATGCACTTGAACCAAACCTCAGTACTGGGTATGTGGGCTGTAGAGCTCAGCAGGTTTCACTCAGTTCTGTTGTTTTTGTCTCCCAAGCAGAACAAACAGCCCATCTTACAGCCCATCTTTCCATTGTCCCACTCCAGGAAGACCTATTTTATACTGGAATGCAGAACAGGAAGGAAATGCAGCTCAGATCCCAGGCCATGCTGTTCGTTTTTTCAAGCGTCATCATACCACAATGGCAACCAGCTAACAGTCCAGAAGTCAGAAAAGGAACTGCCTCAGTGCTTCACCTCAGCTCGGCAGGTAAGGTGCAGACCTCAAAGTCAGAAATTTCATCTGAAATACAGAGGGAAACCAAGTTCAATCACTATCTATATGGAATCACAGAATGGTTTGGGTTGGAAAGGACCTTCAGATGATCCAGTTCCAACC
>JBCJKH010072000.1:0-10262 GCA_039877255.1 Loriculus beryllinus
TGTTCAGCCTGGAGAAGAGAAGGCTGCATGGAGACCTCATAGCAGCCTTCCAGTATCTGAAGGAGGCCTATAGGGATTCTGGGGAGGGACTCTTCGTTAGGGACTGTAGTGACAGGACAAGGGGTAACAGTCTAAAACTTAAACAGGGGAGGTTTAGATTGGATATAAGGAAGAAATTCTTTACTAGAAATCACAGAACACCCTTTAAATGATCATGGACCATTAGCAATATACATGTACAATAGAATTACTTGCCTTTTCCACATCAGTTTCCAAACAGTGGTCTTTTAGTCTAACAGTGATCAGGTCAATCATTTACAAAGCAGGAGCCAGATAAGCACCTTATTGTCTTCAGCTTCTTCCATATATTACTCTTTTTGCTCACATTAGTGATGCTTCAAATTCAGCTTTGTCATTACTTAGTTAGTTTGGAAACTGAATCTAAAATATTACTCTAAACCACGATCTCAAGGACTTTTATCACAGCTTGTTTGGCCTATTCATGGTTAAACTGAATTACTTGATAGATGCTTGCTAGAATCATGCCTGCAGAGTTAAAAGCAGCACATTTTGCACCTCTCTTCCACTGTTCTTTGGTGAATGCAAGATCACAGGTATGGAAAGCAGTCCATATAGTAATAGACAGTGACTTAAAAAAAAAAATAAAATAAAATCACAAATGCTTGAAAATTTCATGTGTTTTTCACTTTTACATCCAGAACTAAATGAATGAAACAAACACAAATGAGTTTTTGATATTAACATTCCAGGGAGCATGGCCATTTTGTACATAACTAAATTCACCATCATATATTTTCTCACCTGGGTCACAAGGCTTTTGTATTGTGAATGTGTACTTTTGTTTTGTTTACACTTGCAAATCAGTATTTTTCTAGTAAAGCAGGCACTAGATTCCATACCTGCATGAAATTCATATGACTACAACTTTTAATGAGCTAGAACTAGAAAGGAAGGAAGTGAATGCAAAGTTTGAAGACACATTGGGCCGAGAATCTGGTCAGGAACTGTTGAAGTTCTGGGAGAAGTCTTACAAACAACAGGCTTCCTCTGCTGATGAAGCCAGATCCTCATAGAATCTCACTCCCCCAAGTTTTCTCCTTTACTTTGGTATGGAATTGGAAAAGTATCCTCTGAATCTGTAAGTACACTTTTCAAAGAAAAAATTTTGCTTAACTTTGAACAATGATTAAAGGGTACAAGTAAAATGGACAATGGGGTGAAATTTTGTGTGTGTTTCAGTGTGCTTGTACTGCAAATATACCTTTCCATCATCCTTTAATCTATTTATTACTTACTCAAAGGACTATCCTAGCCTTTTATGATGTCAAGTTTCAGCAAGGAATGACTTTTTATGACCCTATTATAAACCCATAAAAATGAAGGTTTAGAATGGAAAAACTAACAGATGTTTATTTCTAGCTTTAAAAGAGGGAACTTTGGACTCTAGAGTGAACATTGCTTTTATTTAAAAATAGTCAGTCTTCACAGCTATTTGGCATTTTGTCCTGGAACTCTATATTCTGTTTCTTACAGCTTCTTCAGCTCGATCTATCTTACAACAGTACTATTTGTCCAGATACACTGCAGTCTGCCTTTTCCTTACCAATAAATTCTTATTCTTAGCTCTTAAAAATATGTTCCACATTTCAGCTTTCCACCGAAAGTTGGGCTAGGTGTAAATTTGTTTGTAAAATTTAATAATGAAAAGTATGCATCTATTTTTGAGTTTTCAATAAAATGCAGGAATGAAAGACTGAAATCTTAAAAAATTGATTTTTAAATGGGTTCTTAGAGGCAAACAATTTGTAAATGGTACTAACTGATTTGCTATTTTGGAAAAAAAAACCGAAACAGAACAAGTAACTTATTAGAAACAGGTCAGAGTGTTTTCAAAGACAATTTCTTAGGATAATCGGTAGGAATACTTAGTCTCTAAATTGCATTAATAAGCTAGTGTCTATAGAAACAAAGATTGAAAGATCATCATACTGTGAAAGTGAGCAATATTACTGCTACCTAGCAGATCAAAAACTAAGCAACTATTTCTAAATATTATATCATTACTGATTCTGAACTAAATCCTTAATTTGGTCAAATTTCCAGGACTTTCCAAGATATATCTTCCTCACAATAAACAAGAAATTTGCTCCAAAAAATGATAAATGTAACAGTATACATAAACCTATAAAGTTTGTATGTTTCCTATTAAGCTCAAAACACATGCTTTAAATTCTAGTTACATGATGCTGTGATGTCTGGTAATACAGGAGCACCTTTAAGACTGTAAAAAGATGACACACAAACGCACAGTGTAGCATATCTGTAGCATATAATACTAGGAAAATTGATAGGATATTGCAACACAAGCCCAGCATTACTCATTTGCAGATGTATTTTAAACAGTCATTTCCTATAATCTCTCTGTATTTCCTCCCCTGCTTTTGCTGACTTTCTCTCTAATGACTAGATTAAAAGGAATGTACTTTGTCAACAGCAAAGAAAATGGGCCTAATTCATTCTCTACAAATGCAAAAGCTTCTCACAATTTCGCAAAAGCCTTTTTCTATGAGTTTTTTGGATACACTGGAAAATGCCTCTGTAACAAGAATCTGAAATTATCATGGCTGCTCAAAACAGAATGATTAGGTCTAATCACAATTATGAAACTTCACACAAAAAACAATCACAGATTTACTATTGTGCAACCCCGATGTACAGTATCTGATGTGTTCTATTCTAGTTAAATTAGTATTATTCATAGTTTGAGTTCTCTTGTATAATCCTCAGAATGTAGTCTATCCAATTTTGATGACAGTGTCTTGAAAATTAAAAAGGTGACTCAAAATATACAGTGTTGCAGGAAAGGAGGAAAACAGAGGATATAACAAAACTATACAGCATTCTTATTTTGATAAACAAATGTTATCCACATCCAGCTACTCAACTGTACTAAACTAAAACATTATATAATGGAGTACACATACAGTGAGGAAAACAAAATATTACAAATTAAATTACATGAAATACAACCAAAACAGAACTTTTTGGTAGTTGCTATCATTGCCACTGTAATTTCCCTGAGTGAATATTTTAATTTTCAAAGTCAAAACAGAAGTTTGAGTTCTCTCACTGCACCAGCACATGCACCAGCACGTGCACTCACATACTCTAATATGTACGTTCATCACATATTAGTATAGATCGTATAAGCAGCATAGAATAATATCACTGAAACAGAAGTTCTTCAGGGCAGTCACACAATTTGCTCAGGTTTTATCTAACTAATTGACAACGAGCTGGTACCTCCACAAGAAGAGGTCCAATCAAAGAGAAAAGATGATGCTGTTTACTCAGGTAGCTGGCCATAGAACACCAACAAAGTGTTCAACCGCTTCTTATCTGAAACAATTTATAGGTGTTTCTTCACAGGAACATACCAACAAAAGTTGTTGAATGTGAACAAGCAGTACAGAGCTCATATTATACTTAATTTAGTAGGTGATATTATCTTACTAAATTTGCATTCCTGAATGTCATATATATATATATGTCATATAGCAGAATAAAAAGCCAAAGAACAAAGGAGACTGTTTCAGTCCTAATGAAGGTATGGCAAAGCTGAATTATGACTGTTAACTTCGCATGACCTGTGATACTAGTTCCCATCTTAGTATCTAGTACTTCTCATCATGAGCTGTCAGTGGGCTAGACTGTAATGTACAGTGAAAAAAGACTACCCCTGTATAAAGATAATAGATCACAAATGTATGTGGACTGAGAGAAGTTAAAAAAACAAGACCACACATCAAAGAGGAAATATGGATCTATAGGTAAATGGTAGTATCAAGCCCAACTCATACAGAATGTTTTTTGTAGACTTAGAGGGGAGCTGCAATGGTGGCATTATAAAGACTTAGCAATAAAAGCAGGAATGATCTGAACTGGAGCTCATAACTGATGTAGACATAAGGCAGTTTACAGTTAACTAGAGTCACAGGAAGATTACAAATTACATTGGCTGCTTTTGTTTTTTACCTTATATTGGCCAACTTAAATCTGGGGCACCCTCTTTCAAAGGATAAAAGGGTACAAATTATTTATGATGACAGATGCCCAAGGAAACAAGAAATAACTTAGAAAATCACTGAAATCTTTCAGTTAAAAAATTAAGTATACTTACAAGGAAAAGAGGTACGTTGTAAGACAGTGTCTTATAAAATGGTTAGTAAATCAAATCAGGACTAAAAAAAATCAAATTGACAGAAATCCTATTTTATACCATAGGATGTTAAGATTATTTCTTCCTTTTCTTCCAGGCAATGTTATTTCCTATTTACTGTATCCATGAATCTACTGATTTTATTAGTGTTAGAAGAGCCCCCATGTTCAGTAAAGTCCTTCAATTTAAATGGACGCTATGGAGATGTCCTCATGTGTGAGGTTCAGTAGGTAATGTTTGGTACAAGGAAGCATTACAAGAAACACACAATTCACAAGTAGACGTACATTGATTTAGACATGAAGGCACATGAAGAACGATAGGCACACATGCATGAAAGCTTAGTAAGACCATGAATAAAATTTTAAGAAGTAGGAGATTCTGCTTGCCCATTTTTTTATTAATCAATTGCAACCCACTTTAGCTGAATGATTCATTGATGAAGTTTATTCCATCAAATGACTGATTAAAAAAATCTAAGACGTTTATAGAGATTCCTCAAATGGACTTAAATGGTATTACACCAGTAGTTCCCTGTAGGAGCCTGGGAAATGACCTGCAATGTGCCCTCTCCATCCTAAGGTTATCCTTAGTGCATATTTAGTTGCCAGTTTTCTGGAAGTAACACAAACAATAAGATACATGCTGAGTCCTGGGCTGGGCTGAAAGGAAAGGAGAGCCAACAGAACTTCAGTAGCTGGGATCAGGGGGAGCATGGATAATACAATTAAGACATACTGAAAATGGTCACTCATTTGTTGGCATGCACACACAAAGTAGCTTAGTGAGACAGAGTGCCAGAAGTCAAAGACAAGACAACATTAGGATAGAGATGTCATGCATGTTAAGAAAAGGAGATCTGAAACATGAACATCCTGATATTTTTTCTATACAATTATCAGTTGCAATTACACATCAAAAGAAACAAATCTACCCCCAGTTGCGATGGATGAACATCTGCACTTTCCAGACGTTCTTTTCCACAGGATTTCTTTGCAATAGCATAGAACAACCAATCAGTCACTTAATGACAGCATTATAACCCATTATGTTCAAGAGCCAATTACTCTAAGACCTTACTGTCTTATCACATACAATATGTCTAAATTGGATGCAATACTGTGGATCAATCAAATTCCAAATTTTATCTGACTGTATAAGGCTACAAATTACTTATATTGGGGAGTGGAGAGAAGGAAGAACAGACAAAATTATAAAACACCAAACAGTTGATGAGCCCTTAAAGAATTAACTTCTTTCATTGATACATGGCCTGTACACAAACAAGATAATTGCAGTTTAAAGAAAGTGTCTGGCATTTTCTCCATTTGTAACAAAGCCCAGAAATCAGCAAATACTGATTGGTTAATCAGAAACACACAGCACGGATCAGCATGTGGAACTAGACCATATGTGAAAACGGGGTTGTTACAGCAAGGACACTAAGGGTCACAGGACATACATCTGTAGCAAATCAGTCTTCATTAAGGAAAGAATGAAGGAATCACTAGAAATTATCATCAGACGTATTATTTACAAATGTTATATTTTGCAGCATCTTAACATCTGCCTGTTTGTAAAGGCTATGGCTGATAAATCTAGTGGACAATAAAAACATTTATTCCTATACCACTGGAAAAGAGGCTATGCTCCATCTGATGGTCAAAATAGTTGCAACTTCATTATTGGAAAATAAGATCTTCACTGGCTGTAAGTGGGCATAACTCCATCAAAATCAATAATGTTGATTGACTATAACAGAAACATATATCAAAATTTCCTTATAGTATCCGGAAGGAAAAGAATACAGCTTTTTTCTTTTTTTTTTTTTTATGATAGCCCACATACCCAACACTCTTCACTAACAGTTCTGTGTGTCTCAAATGCATAAATCTGGAATTAAATCAACTTACATGTATGTAAGTAGGGCTTAATTAAAATACATGCCAAAAGAGGGCTCAAAGTACAAGAGTTTAGTATTTCAGTTGTGGCAGATCAGTGCTGCAAGCAGCACCAGAGGATTGAAAAGGCTCCTTGGATATTTAAACAGCATGAAAGAAGCTGACGATGATTGCTAGTTGAGTATATGAACACATGGTCAGATGCGAAAAGCAGTTTGTTTTGGGGAATCTAATAATATGATACCAAGTACAAGGTAGTGTTCGTTAAAGGTGATTTCTACAAATTCAGAAACCACAGCCAATACTCTTGATCTATTATTAGGCTGGCTTGGATTCAAGAATCTTGAAGCTGACAAAATATTTTAAGAAAATAAATGAAATAGAATTCAGTTATAATTCTGTTTAATAGTATTTAATAAGTACATGTTACCTTTCTCTTACCAAAAAGGGTTGGCAATGCCTTCAGTTTTGAGTGTGTCATCATTAAAAAAATTAAACTACTTCAATAAAAACCTTTTAATTTTTTCAGGGAAATCTCCACTTTCTTCTACCATGAGAGTCACATGTGCATATGAGCTCAAACTAACAGGACAGATGGAACTTTGATTTGACTAATTTAGAAATTAAAAAATTAATTTTAAAATTATAAAGATGTGATTTATCCATGATATCTTTACGGTATAACAAGCAAGGTCTTTTCTGAAGAACTTTTTTTTCATCTTGATACGTAACACATGTAACCCTTTTCAGATGGAGAGTTGCTCTTTCTTTTTCTGACTACAGACTGGCCATAGATAGATAAATAAAAATTAGGTTAGATATGTGCCAGTACTCCAGATGCCACAAAGTAAACTGAAGCAGCACTCCTGTTCATGTAATCAGAAGTTAAATCAATTGCAAACCTGGGAACTTTTACTTCAGGACAAAGGCCATCTGGGATTTTATTGCTATTTTAGCAGCATAGACCAGGGTCTACCTTCTGAGTTCACCTAGAAGGGTTCGTTTTTGAAATTCCTCATACTGCAGGGATGTAGGGTTGCTGGTGTCTGTGATCACATCTGTATTCTTTTCATTGCACAATACCATTTTGTTTCTCATATAATTGATCTTAATTTTCCGATAGTAGGTAGAAAAGTATGTAACTGTGGATCTGACGATGGACATATCTGAGTAACTTTATTGCTTTGTCATCTGTGACAGCAATAGAATGAATTTGATGTTGCAGATGTTTCCTTCAGTTCCTCTCTTCATATGTAATAAAATACAGAGCAGTGCTTCCCTTCTAGAATTTTACTTCCAGATCTGGTCACCAGTAGTTCAGAGACTTTCTATACTGGAAGTTGCAATTAGACTATAATATTTAACAGCTCTCTGTCTTTCATTTACTTGCTTAAATGCTATGTCATTCTGTGGACTGCCAACTCTAAGTCAGGAGGGTTTGAATGACTCCCTCAGGTTATTCTTTCTGCCTATTTTATTAAAAAAATGTTTTCATTACTTCAGTAAAAAGAAATGGAAAACTAATAGATTTGACTGTTCTATCCACAATAAACCTTTGGATGGATATTTAATGAGAATGTGTATAACTGGGATAATCAAACAAAGCAGATCCCCTAACCAGCATAGGTTAGTGAGACAGGAAATCCTACATTTCTTACTCAGACACAGCTTCCATAAAAACAGAAGAAGTTTTTGTTATCCTATAATCTAGTCAACTCACGTTCTCTATCAGAAATAACAAGATATGCATTCCTTCTGACTCAATATGATCAACTCTCTCCCCCCCCCCATTTTCAATATCAAAGCTTGCACTGCAGCTTCAGCAGCTTCATTACAATTTCTATTCTATGTTTACAAGGAATTAGCCTTCTGTGGCCAAACCAGTAATAAATTCTGCTGATAATGTCATTACGAATGTAGGGCAACCCAGATTACAGATATGTCTGTGACACCGAAATAGTGCATACTCTAAATTGCAGTATTCTAAATTAAAGTAAATGGGATGAGATGGTCAATAAGAGTATTTTTTAAAAACAACTTAAAACTCAAGTCACAAAGTACCATACTTAAAAAAAAAACCCAAACAAAACAACAAAGGAATAAGAAAACACCTCTGAAAGCAGTTCCACAACAGAATATTCACTGTACTCACACAGCTTTTCTGGTACAGCTTAAAATATTTGCTGGGAAATTCACAAGAAAAGCATTTTAATAATTATATTTTCAAATTCCTGTGTGAGTCCCCAGAAGGCATAAAGGGACAGATTGGCAACCATACAGAAAGCGCAGAGTCACGGCATTGCTGCCATAGAGCATGTGAATCTGAAGGAATGTTTCTTTTCCTGCATTTGTCTGGGTACCACTGTGAAGACTCTTTGCCTGCTCTAGCTTCATCTGAAGATGAACTGCTGTGGGGTTAATCACCATAATTATGTACTTTCTCCCTCTCTAAGAAGCATTATTTGCTCTGCATCTCAGACTGTGGATTGTGAAGAATGAAGTTGAGCCTGTGCATCTGCTGTTTGCTGAGCGCTGACTTAATTCCCCCCCCATCCTGCTGTCCCACATGATTATTTTCCAGATTGTGGGTGAAGAGGAAGACCTGGAAATTATGCATTGCTATTTTTCTTCTTCAGAGATGTAGTTGAGGCCATTTCTGGAACTGCTGTCTTTTTTATCTCCTACTTTGCCAGACAGTGGAAAGAAGTACCTACCCTCACACTGGCACAAAACTGAAACTATATACAACCTGAATTAAAAACTGCACTAAGCAAATCTGATCAAATTTCTCATTAGAAAATATTTCTTATTTACCAAATGTGATTGCACATGCAAGCTTTATTTAACTAGTTTATTATTTTGATTGCATACCTCCAAAATATGTTTTCAACTAACGTAATTGTGTTAATTTGCATCTTGAAAGGGCAGCTTTGCAAAACTGAGTGTTTTATCAAGGTTATTCCCGCTGAATCAAAAGAAATTCACACATACAGTTGTAATAATTACCTTCAATATTTAACACTGACTAGGAAAAATGCAAAGCAAAAAAGCTCAAATCTTATAACCATAATGCAATAAAAAAATAAATACAAAATGGATTTTCAGTGAGATAGATAAGAAAATACATTATTTCTGGTTTTCAGGAAATTCTTAAAAATAGGACCCGAAACAACAGGAGTAGGTAGAGGTACAATTCCTTCCCCCAGGCTAGAGACAGGCACAAATCAATTGTCCTAGTCAACAGCTGATCAAGCAGCGGCTTTCAACAGAAAGTTTAACAGTATGTTGCACAGCTCTTGCCTTGGTTTTACTGAGAGGTGATTTTGCACCTTTATACTTAAACTACTGGCCAAGCCTGTATTTGTTGAATTTGTTCTAAGAGGGGTTTTTTTGCAAGTCAGTACATAAAGGCTTCTTTAGAGAAAATGGAAATGCCTTTTTTTTTAAAAAAAAAAAGAATTTGGACAAACCATATCAAGGTAGACTGACTTTTAATAAGTAAAATTCATAATGTTAGATTACATAACATTAAATTAGTAGAAAATAGAATAAACAATTAAATTCAAGTGGCTTTTGAAGCTAGACAACTGTAAATGACTTCTGCTTAGTGACTGCTGGCAGATGAACCAATTCCCACAAGCTTATTTCTTCTGAAGTTCATGCACCTATGAAAAGAGCAAACGTCACATAGTGTGCATGATCTCTTTCTAGGTCTTGTTCATACATACGACCCTGCAAGAGAACCACAGCACTGATGCTGCCTTTTGGGCTTCTAGACCCTACAAAACTGAGGTAAGAGAAGAACACAGTATATGGAATCATACTGGTATATCAACCACATTTGTTGGCCTCTACAAATGAGAGAGGTGGCTTATTTAATCTAAAAATAGTATTGTATGCAATCATCCAATAATACACAGATTAAATAATTCACCATACACAAAATCAGAGTGAAAATCCAGATTAGCAACATAAAAAGATCCCTTTGGATATACTCACAGGAAACTAGTTTAATCATGTGAAATCTCATAAAATAACTATATTATTTCAAATCTGGTAAGTTGTGTCACAGTAATGCTGATATAGCCAACATTAAAAAAACGGGGATGTAACAGTGTGCC
>JBCJKH010072022.1:0-11363 GCA_039877255.1 Loriculus beryllinus
AAAACTTAAACAGGGGAGGTTTAGATTGGATATAAGGAAGAAATTCTTTACTGTTAGGGTGGTGAGGCACTGGAATGTTTTGCCCAAGGAAGTTGTGAATGCTCCATCCCTGGCAGCGTCCAAGGCCAGGTTGGATGAAGCCTTGGGTGGCATGGTTTAGTGTGAGGTGTCCCCTGCTTATGGCAGGGGGGTTGGAACTGGATGATCTTAAGGTCCTTTCTAACCCTAATTATTACATGATTCTATGATTCTATAACTGAAAAAAGTAGGAAGAAGAATTAAAGCTGGGCATCCATGATGAGACACGCCATTTCCATTATTTTAATAATTTTGTTTAGATTGCATTTGACTCTTGATTTATGGAGCCTTGCATAGTTACTGGAGTATCAGATAAAAGTGCTTCACAGAAAACCCCAAGCCTGAGGAAACATAAACCTTGTATTGTAGGATTTAAACTAGCAAAGAACTCTGCAGTGAGCAGTCTGGCCTTAATACAGTAAAGCACTTAAACTCATGCTTATCTTTAAGCATGTGAGTAGTCCTATCAAGTTTAACCAGTCATATGCTTGAATGCTTTGCTGATTTGAGGCCAGAGTGCTTTGAACCCTGCAGGATTAAGCTGTAAACCAACAGTTTCTCTGTCAAAACTTCCATTTTCAAAAGTTCTCATCAATTCTTGCAGTTCTTTATGCGTTTGGAGTAAGGGGGAATCTGCTTGAAGTAAGAATGAGTAAGAATTTGTAAGACTGAGCTGTCCAAGGAGAAGCTGGACAATGTTTATATATGAAAACTGTTACTGCATAACTAACAATGTTACAGTGTTTCTTCAAAAGGCTCTTGCTGTCACAAGCAGTGTAAGGTTGTTATTCACAACCATGATGAAAAGTGAAGTGTCATTTGTATTAGAACAAAAAAAAGAAAAGAAAAAAAGAAAAAGGCTCTTATAGCCTTAATTTTAAGGCCCATTCACTTATTTTGCCATTGAATCAAAAGGAATTTAGATCACATTCCATACTGGAGTGTCATAGTCAGAAGCGCTGTCTGGTTTTGATGATTCTTTGGTCAGCCTTGATCACTCTGGACAAGTTTCACTGTTGATTTCAATAGGATTATGATTTCCACATAAGGTTCATTCTCTAGCTATTTAATATCAGAGCACAGTGTATGTGTGGAATACTTAGCTAAATCCTTTAGGGGTTCCATTTGCAGTCTCCTCGTTGTGTTTAGTTTTATTTACCTAGAATAAGCTGCTTTTGCCTCTTACAATGCCTCTGTTCTTTCTGTAAGGGGCCAATGTGACTTGAAGGGAGATTTAACCCAATGAAATCAATGAAAGCCATTTCCGAAATCCCTGCAGTACTTCCTGATCTCATGTTGGAGTAAATGAACTCATGTTGTTTTAACATCAGTATGTCAATATTAATAAATGTGTAGCACTGGAGAAAAAGATGCCAAAGCAAGCCACCCCTAGACACAAGAATCAGAATTCCACCTTTGAGAGCTGGGACTGATCTTTAAGATGTCCTCACAAAGCTTGTTCCTGCCAGAGTTATGACCTGCACAGAGTGATGTATAGTCTTTAAATATCCAACAGTGATCTACACTCATGAGCGCTACAAAGGCCCTATAGAATATAATTTCCTGGCATATTTTCATGATATTAATGCCATGGAGTCAGAATCTCTGACAATAAGTATTGTGGGCCTCTTTTCCCATAAAAGCAGTTAAGATGATTTAACAGTATTCAAAGTTCCACTGAGGACAAGGAAGACATAAAAGTCATATATGGCCCATTTTCTAAACTTTGGAGCAGAGGAGGAGAGACTAAATTCAGACAGATAAAAATGTTCCTAGTTCTTTTATATCTCAGCTTGTTCCATAGATTCTGCTAGGTGAGTTTGGATTTGCATTGGTATAATTAAAAACAGAGTATAGAGCATAGGTGAAAGGAGGCAAAAAGGGATATGAAAGATGATTCTTTTAATAGACTTCTAATGGAAGGGACTTTGGCTGAACCTTACTATAAGCACATTCTGTCATGGGACTATAGCTCTAATACAGCAAAGACTGATTGTGGAAGTTATTAATCACTTTAGTCCTTCAGCTCCTGTTTATGTGACTAGTCTTTATTTACACAGCATGTGGAGATTTTCCTCTGTTTGGATTGCTCAGACAGGGAGTGCATTAGGCACTAGATCTAGATTCATCATACATTTGTGAGAGAATTCTTCCAGCTGTAAGAATCAACTGCAATTTTTTCTCTGTAAAACATAGATAAGTAGTGATAGAACAGAAGGGGTTAGTTTGGTATCAAAATATGAAGAGATTCTTCATTTTCAGCAAGATGAATTACAGTATTAATTCAATTAAAAAAACATTGTGAACAGCTATTGACAATTTTCCCCCTCTATCTATTAAATATGCTTGAATGGTAAGCCAAATTCTGCTTTCAAGCCAAATTTATACCTGAGTAACTCCATTGATATCCATGAAATTACTTCTAGTTTGAATCAGAGCCAACAAGATCAAATAAAGATTAAAAGCTCTCTCACTAACAGTTCTATCTGGTATTTGGAAAGCTTGTTATTTTATTATGGCTCTATTGTAATAAGCCTATTTTAAGTTGCCTATTTTGTTTTTGCTGTGTGTGCTACAGAATAGGACTGCCTTCTGCTTATCTCTCTCAGAATAACACCACTACTTCCCAAGTCCACACACAGACTTGCTCCTAAAAGTAAATTTGCCAGATAAAGTATTACCATTACAGAGTCAGGAGAAGTGCTGCAGAATCATTACTCTGCAAAGTATACATGGCAAGAGATTGCCTCATGGCCTGTGTTTTTTACAGTTCTTAGTATACTAGCTGTGTATGTGCAAATAGGGGTCCTAAACACATTTTTCTTTCACAGTTAAATGTAGTATACTATTTTCCTCAGACCAGACACCTTCTTTAATCACATTTTATTTAGACCAGACTATCCATATTGGTGTTATGCCAATAGATATGTAAGGAAGCTCATCTGGTTATCCTACTCTGATTGTCACAATAAGGTCTTACAGGCTTAAATAGTCTCCTCTTGGTTTAGGCACATTAAATAATGGAGAAAAATTACTGATGAGTAAACAGGACTCCCCAAGTACAAATTTTTGGGGGAGAGAAAAAGAAAAAACCTAAAAGTTGCAATTTGATTCCTTTTGAGAAGTAAACACAGTCAGGTCTTGGAACTGAAAAAGCAACAGTTGGAAAAGAAAAGTTAAATGCAACCAAACTTCTCTGAGGAGATACAGTTCTTCAGTTGCCTGAAGAACCCACATATTGATAGTTGGTAGACTTCGCAAAACCTTGGACAGAATGAGTCAAAGATCTTAGTTATATGGGTGAGAGGGGGAAAATGAAATTGTGAATATAACTACACATTTTTCCTTGGATGGCAAAATAAAAAAGTTACTGTTCCCATTGAAACACACACTTCTACTGTGTGTGGGTATAATGTGCTTGTAATAACTTGCCTGAATCTTTCAAAAATGTAATGTAATTTGTTCAGCATTTGTGTAGCAGCCAAAAATTATTTTGACTTTTTTTTCTATTCCTTGCATACATAGAGCTTCACTGAAGAGAATAATGCTAAGAGGTATCACTGAAATAAATCAAGTACTTTGATTTAATGCTTAAGTTCAAAATCATCTAGTTGCAGTTTCTACTTCTAGACATCATTGCCATGCAATTCAAGCAAAGCAATATGATTTAGAGATGATACTGCCACCTTCCCAGTAATCATCTGATTTAGAACAGGTCCTTGAGGCTACGGTGCAGTTGATGTTACATTTTCACTAGTGTCTAACCTAATAGCAAGATCCCTCCTATCATGTTGATGTTCTTGATTTCAAGAGATTCTTGATATGGATCTACAAAACTATTCTAAATTAAAATTTATTTATAACTTTCTTCAGTATCATGAGAAAAGAAACGAAAGTCCATGTAAAATGGGATGATTTAAAAATCCCTCTCTGAACTCAGCAACAAAAGTGCAAAGGTTTATGTTGACCTTAAGTCCACACTACATGGCTTCAATTTTACATTAGTATAAAGGAGGTCAGAACCAGGTTTCGATACATAACAGTGGCATAGATTAATTTATGCAAGTTTAAGTTGGGCGTCCTCTAAAACTGTCACAGAAGCAAACTGAATAAGAAAAAGCCTCGGAACATATTTATTTGATAAGATGTCAAAGTTATAAATTCATCACCATTGACTCTGATAGAGCAGAATATGAAAGGAACTTCTCTACCACTCACCCCCAAGGCAGGAGAATTCTAATCCTTGTCTGCAATAAGGAGAGATCGGGCTTTGCTCGTAGTTAACTTGATGATGTTTTGATTGTCTAAAAGAAATAGCTTGTTTTGGAAACAGCCTCCAAGAGGCTATTAACATTTTTAATTGCATAGATTGTGTTTAATGTCACCCTATTTCCACTTCCCATTCTTCTCATCCTCTTTATTCCCTTGTGTGGAAGTAGCATCTTCTGCTCAGATGCCTTGTTTGTGTGTTCTTAACTCTCCTACTGTTGCCCAGAATTAGTCTCTGTCCTTACTCTAAAAGTCTTTTCGCTTCTGTCAGATTTTGTTATACAAGTAAATGTCTATGCAGTGCTTTCATCAAAGTGATCTTAAAACTCAGCTACGTATGCATAGGTGTGCCTGTTTTCAGTTTCTTCACCATTGTCATCTGCTGTGTGACTAACACGTTCTCTTAGGAATGAAAATAAAACTCCTGATTCACTTGCTTCATTCTGGCATGTTGTTTGTCACGGTTCTCCACTTTCTAACTGTAAGCTTCCATTAATGTCCTGGCATTCTGATATCTCATTAGAATTCATTGTTTTCAAGCACTGCAATGATGTTGGGAACCAGAAAACAAGGAAGAGTAAGCCCGCCAATATGGTAGATAAAGCTGCATTACTGATGCTTCTGACAACTTACTGAATCAATCTAAGAAAAAGGGAAAAATATTAAGAAAAAAATATTGTATGGACTGTCTTCTGTTTACTCAGCTCTTCATGTCAGTGGGTATCTCTCAGACATTTGCTGTTGTGTAGGTATGTTATAAAGAAGGATGTACCAAATGCTTCTGCAAGTGGTAGGGAGGGAGTCCGAATACCACAGGACATCTGTAGCGCTGTACAGTTGTGAACATGTCGCATGAGAGCAGAGTTTCTCCTCTTCTCCGTTTCTTCTTCAGGCACACTTCCTTCAAAGAGGTAAGTGGTGGATTATTTGCAGTGTTTCTAAAAGAAGCACATGCATCCTGAGTGCTGTGTACAGCTTTATGTTCTCTGCTTTGAGAGACCATATTCAATTGGGTTTGGATCATGAGAGATGCCTTGTTCCCAAAATACCACTGATAGAGGGACTTAGTTGTGAGTAATTGGGAGAGGTTTAAAAACAAAAGTCAAACAAATAAAAAAATCTTCAAACAACAACAACAAAACCAAACCAAAACCCCCAAACAAGCCCTGTTGTTGTCCTGTCTCTGTTGTGATAAATGGTCAGCAGAATTAGTCAGTTATTGGAAATCAAAAGAGTTGGTTGTTTCCCCAGTGTTTAAGATGCCAGCTACTGAGGAAGGGCATTTCAAGGAAGGTGACTAATAAAAGAACTGAAAACAGATCAAAGTGGTTAGAAACCAAGAGGCAATGTGTGACTAGTGACGTTAAGACTGTACTTGTACACACGTTCTTAGAAGTCTAAGCATTTAGAAACTGCTGACATCCTTTGGGAATTAAAGTCTAAATACCCAAAGTTAGTTCCACAGTGAAGGAATTCTATAAATATTGTTAGGGGGTGTGTGCATTTATTTTCCCAGGATAACTTTTCTTTCTGTGGAATGAACCTATTCTCAAAGTTTTCTACAGAAGTGCTTGTGCTTCTCGTGTTTTCAGTTCACCAGCCTGAAGCTGTGAGAAGTATTAAACTGGGTAAATAGGCAGATGCAACTTAAACTGCCTTTTCCATGCGCAACCCTGTCAGACTTCCCTTGCCAACTGTTCCACAGAAGTAGACCCCAGTGGCAGCCTGAGCTTGTGTGTTAATAATAGCCAAAGGAGAAGCCTTTGTTAGTGCCATAACTGGAAGCAGATGTTAACTGCAGACAGTCACCAAAGAAAATGAGCACGAAGAACTGCTCTGCAAGCTGATAATTTGAAGGCTTAACTTGCTGTAGGCATTCATCTGTGCATTGGTGGTGATCATTGATTCTGGTCCAATGTTTTACTTGATTTCTGATAATGCAAGGAGAATACATCAGCATCTGTAAGTGCTTCCATGCAGTCTTCCAGATGTGGAAATAAACTGCGATCAAAATGGCCTGGTTTGGTGCTGCACAATTACATTTCTTACATTTCATAAAGACTGTTCATCTCAAGTTTGACAATGGAGGCAGCATGAGTAAAGAAAAGAAAGGGAGGCGATCTGTGAAATACTGAGGATAATAGAATTAGAAACCTGTAGTTACATCTGAAAGAGAACACGTAAATCAGTGCCAGCCTTCAGAAGTCTATTGTTTACAGTGCGTACCTTATTTAAAAGGTTCATTTAGATGCAGCAATGGGCCTGTTTTCTGGATCTGTCTCAAGATGGCAGAATAAGAGTAATTACTCACATCAAGAAAACAAATGCTGTGCAAGAAGATTTCTAGAAGCAAAGGACAAGAATAATAGAAACAGCAGTTTGCCTGGATAAAAACAAACTTGTTCATCTGTATCTAATAAGATTGGTTTAGAATGATACTGTTTCAAATTATAAAGAACTCAAGTGAATATGTGCATACATCTGTTTTCTTTAAGGGGAAATTTGTGATTTAAAATATTCAAAATGCATTCCAAGTCTGGATCCCAGGAGTCATTGTCACAACTCACAAAGCATTAGGAAATAGGCAAAACTTGGAAAGCTTTCCTTTTGGTTTCAGTTCAGATAAGCCTGAAAAAGTCTGGAGGCTTGCAGTTGGTACTGTTAAAAAGTTTGGATTTGTCAAAGCTCTGATTCAGCAAAACACTGGATTCAGTGAAGTACTTCAAGTTAAGCAAAATTTTGATTATTTTGCTAAAAAGAAATAGGCTTAATCAGGTGTTTCAGAGTTTTTCTCCTTTCCTGCCCAGGTTACTATACAATGAAATCTAAAATATCTCAGTTTCTCCCTCATCTATATCAGGGAAGAAATGTAGTTAAATAAAATCTATTAATTTTATTAATTTTATTTTAAGGGGGGAAAAAAATGTATTCAGGGTTAAATTTTGAAGGCAACTTGTACAGAGAAGGTGCTCTGCAATATTGTAAGGGACTCGTCAAATCTCATTGGATTGAAGGATCTGGTCCAGTGTTTTCTCCTTCATTTGGTATGGCTCTTGTTTTCATTGAAGTATTTCATTAATCTCCTCTCAAATCTGCCTTCTGTATGATGCAGTGTTAGTGTAATGAATCAGGGTGCTACTGATATGCTCTGTTCTTTGTTGTTGTTGTCAGTCTTTTTAAAGAAATCTGCTGGTAAGAGTGGTTCAAATGTATTTCATAAAGTGATAAAATTGTGCCCCTAGGTATCCTGCATTTCTGACCTCTGGAATAAAATTGTCAGCCATATCACTGGGATATTTTATTGGCTGTAACTAAAAGCTGAATTTTCCTTCTTTCCGATGTTTTTGATGTTGGGAAACTGTTTAACCTTGAGACTTCAACTTGCTCTTTCAGCTCTTGCTCTCTTCTTTTTTTTCCCTTTCTGATAAGTGTTGTCAAAAATAAGCCATGCAACATTTGTGTCCTAACAATTGTGTCTTCTCACTTGTCATCTCAGTATAAAAATGTTGCTGCATCTGGGTGAAATCTAGCTCAATAAGCAAGTAATTTCTGAAGCCTTCAAAGTGACTTAGTTCCTCACTTAGAGAGCACAAAGTATTTTCAGCATTTGTGCCAGCACGGTTTAAAGAACTTTATTGATAGTCAGGAGGTATCTCTCTCTTGAGGAGTGAATGTATTTTTGTTAAAAAAGTAAGTATGTATTAATCATCCGTTCTGCAATAGTAAATCTTTTAATTGTATTGTTTACTGAGTATAATTTCCTATGGTTTTCTTTCTGAGACTAAAGAATGGTTATTACTGTATTCCATTCATTAAAAATGTTTAAATATTTAAGATATTCTTCATCAACATAAAAACTACCATTTTAATTCAGGTGCATCATTAGAAGAAAAATACTTCATGATACTGGAAAATACCATACACCCACAGGAACAATCTCTGCTTAATTACTAAAGAATAATCTCCATCTGGTAGGTCTGTCTTCCCAGTTCATTCTAAAATAAGTCTCCAGATAATCTGTGAAACAGTCTCCTTAACACACTAATGTTTCTATGGTTATTAGTAGTAATTGTGTTGCACAACCAGGGGAATTTTATTTAGCAGAGTGGAGGAAGCAATGTCATTATTAGTTGATTAGTGTGAACAATCTCTGACAATGTGTACTACCAGCTATGGTTTCAACCACTGACACCTCATTATTCTGATTGCAGTTTGATTTGCAGTGTTAAGAGGCAACAGGAAAAAAGCAATCATCCAAATCTACCTGCTTCAGCTGGGAACAATAGGAGGAGGTATGTTGTGCTTCATGGTATTCTAGAAGTTTCCTTCCCACAGGAAAATAAACCCATTAATTGACAGGTGACTGACACTGGTTAGTAATTAGCACTGGTGCTGCCATGTTTCTGACACACCCTATTGTGTGTGTGCTTTGCTGTGCTGGGAATCGATAACAGGGTTATAAGTGGATATTATGGTATATGTTGTATTTTCCTGAAGTGTGTATCATTTAAAGAAAAGACAGTGTATCTCAAGATGTTAAAAATCATCCAATTTTTTATTTGGGTTTAGCATTAAGATTAAACCAAAATCCTTTGGGACAAGCTCAGCATTCCACATGGGAATGTGGGTGGCATAAACCCTATTTACAGTAACCTTTGGCTTCTGGTCATGGGGAGCAGACTTTCTCCTTGTGTCTTACTAGTGACAGTAGCAATAGGAATCTGTAGGGCACTGTGCAAAAGGAAGGTATTTTAGTTTGCTGGTATTCCTCTAAATCCATTCTCAGGAAAGATTCACAGCTTATCATCTGTATTAGCTACTTTGATCTCCTCTGTGGAGGAAACGGTCTCAAACCAAAAGCTTGCAGGCTTTTGGTGACTGCAGCATGTGACTCCTGCAGAGGGGTCAGCAGCTCCTTGGTGCTCCGGGGGTTGAGATCACTTCTCCACACCAATGAGGTTATGTCAGCACATGTGCATGTTGTCCCACTGTGGTTTCTTGGCTATCTGGGACAAGACTTTAATCCTGTGACGTTGCTATGATGGAGTCACACTGTGTGGCACTACTGTTTGCTTTTCCCCGTGGCATTTGAAAAAAAATGTAACAGTTTATGTTGGATACTTATAGGGATACTTATGTGTAAGCCCATGGGGCAGAGAGAGCTATGTTTTTGTTGGTTCACTATAGGCAATGCTTCTCATATTATCTTTCTCTTTACAAATTCCCTGGGCTCTAGGGGATGTAAATTGACCTGTTTAGAGCTCAGCATTCTAAAAGCTGTTCTGAGGTTATATTTTAACTCAGGATGACATTTTTGCTAAATAAAAATTCTCAAAAGTTATGCTAATTTTAGGACTAATTTAGTAATTAATAACTGCCTCCAATGCTTGTCTTTCACTCTTCAAAGAGCACTCATTTAAATGCTGTTTAATACTTGTTTAATGTGTTTGCCATCATTGAAACGAGTAATTACAGCACATGGTACAATCAGTAGCCAAGCAATTGACTCTTTATTAAGCAATCTTGGGGGAAAAGGAGAATGAGGACAAGGTGCTTGTATTACTGTCTGTACTAATTTGGTCTTGGGAAAATTAGCATCTGTTCAACCTATATGTATTGGCAGGAGGTACAAGTGAGCTGGGAAGCAGTGGTAGCTTATGAGAAGACATTCGGGAACTTGTTCTTCCACTAAGGACAAGATGACTGCTAAAAGACATGATGTTAAATTGCTAAAGCATGCCTCTCAATTTTGGAAATTGTTTATGGGGTTAAATTCTCCTCTCTGCCATGTAGCAGGAACATCAAGCCCACTCTGTTAAATTAAACAGTTTCACTCTGCCCTGAGCTGCCAAAATAAGCAACAGCATAGTTTGGACACACGTCTAAATGAAGTAGAGCGCAGGCCTTGTTCTCACAAGTGTTGCCTGGATTCTTCACCTGTAGCCTGTGACTGCCCGTAGCACAACTAGAGAAGGCTTTTTGCACCACAACTGGACTGTCTGTAGTAATAGCTACAGTTACAAGGATTTAGACAATCAATTGAGTTAAGTTAGTTATTCTTTCCCTGAATTCTATTGATCAGAAGGTACGTGGGATAATGAAATATAGTCAAGTGTACACAGTGTGCTTAATGGCACCTTGGTTCAGTGAGTCTTAGCCAACACTGCAAAGTAAAAATTTATTAATTTGACAGCTATTTCATTAATAAGTTGCACAAGGCAGCATCTTTAGAATTTAAACAAAATGGGAAGAACTGTTTTGTTTAATTTGCTTCATACAGTGCAGAAGACCATCAAAGCTTTTGGAAGCAGCTGCTTGCCAATAGTCCTGAGTTGCATGCTGAGAGGCCAGGGTTTCTCTGAAAGCAGCATGCACCCTGTCATGTTTGATGTTAAGCCAGGCTGGATCCTGGCTGAAAGCTGGTAGTGGTTTTGCATATCCATTGTTCTTATAGGACTGTGATGAGCAGAGGAGAAGGAAGGAACATATATATATGTATATATTCCTTGCAGTCAGCGACTTACTCTAGAATCATGGAAAGCCTTTCCCGTCGTGCACCCTACTCCTCTGGACTGTTTTCTCCAGCTTCAGGATGGTTAGAAAGTCTTTCTGTCAATGAGACACTGTTTGACTGCTTTAATTTATATTAATATAGTGGTTTGAGTTCTACTGACAAACTTCATGTAAGAAACCAGGTCTCAAAATCATTTGGAATTATTTTTAAACTGTGAAAAGTTTTTAAGGGTAGCATTTCTGACTGGCTGATAGTGGCATTATAGCCATATCAAATGTTCCCTGCTTCTTGTATTTATGAGTATAAATTCTATTTTAGAATAAGATATCCCATTCTGTGCATTTCCACAGAGTTACTACACTTCTCAGGTGCTGAAGTACTCTGACCTCCAGCTTCATACTGCATAACAACACCTGGAGAGTACAATAATCATAGAATCATAGAATCGTTAGGGTTGGAAAGGACCTTAAGATCATCTAGTTCCAACCCCCCTGCCATAAGC
>JBCJKH010072024.1:12943-24232 GCA_039877255.1 Loriculus beryllinus
CAGTTTAAAGCCTGAGGTGAGGTGTTGGAGTCTTTATACACACCCTTTAGGGTGTCCGGGTTCACCACCTTTGTTTTATGGGTCTTTGATGGGGCACATGCTTACAAGTGAGAGCTTGCCTTGCCCTTTGGTTGAGGCTGTCTCAGTGAGTGGGTAGCAAAGCCTCAGCTACGTTCCCCAGAGAACAGATACTGTATTATTTCATCTAATGAAAAAGGATTCCTGAAAATGATTGTGTTGTGGAATGAAATGGAATACTGTTTTCCAGAGATGCTTCCTCCCAGACATGCTTCCTCTCACCCTAGGTCTGGAATATCACTTTGACCATTAACCGTTAATGCATGATGTGTTCAGCTGAGGCAGTGGGCATGTTCTGGATGGGGCTCTGTATGAAGTTGTGTACACGACTGTCTTCTTGGCACACCTTTTTGATATGCTGGTGACTCATTATGGTAGAACAGTGAAGGTGCAAACGGTTAATTAGTGAAAAAAAAAATATTACCGTGAGAGGAAAAAATGTGTAAAGTAATAAGGCAAAAAAGATATACTCACATTCTTGTTCAGTGCTGGTTGCAGCCGTAAGAAGGCATAATGGCCAGTTACTTCTGCTAATTTAATGTTTGCTTTTTCTGATACTGATCACATTTTCTAGCGCTGCTGAATGCAGTGTCATCATCACAATTGCAAGTGGAGGGCATGATTCTGAAATGAGATCTGCCTTGACCAAAGTCCATCCTTAACTGCTGTATTTCTACAATTTTATCTCATTACAGCCATGGAAAGCATATGATTTAAGGCATCTCCGAAGACAAATGTGAAATCCATTTATTTTTATTTTTTTTTTAATTAAGGTGGGGTTTTTTTTTGTTTACGGTTTAATGGTATACTGGCTTCAAGCTAATGGTAATTGTCAAGTTATTTCAGATGCTGTCATGCATAAAGTGTGTAATTTTATTGCATTTTGGACTGGAGGAGAATGAGGTGGCATGAGGTTTTCTCTAAGTAAATCCTGAACAAAGTGCGTTACTACATTTCAATATGCATTAGTCTATTAAGAGGTTGACGACTTCATAACAATGATTTTCATGCATACTTTAAAGTAATTTCTTCTTTCCCTTAAATATATTAAAATTCCTATACTGTTTTTGTGTTATTCTTTGATAAAATGAAATAATAATTTCATTCATAAACCCTAATCATAATTTCATTATCCATAATCATCAACAGATTTTCATTGACTGAAGTTCATATTATGTCCTCAAGAGCAGTCATCATCTTTTGAACATTTTATTTTAATTTGAATTTGTACATGGACATATAATTTTTGATTTTTACACTATGCAGTTTCAAAATGGCTTTTCCTCTTTTTTGTGCATAGAAGAACTTTCTGTGGATAGTTGCTTTTATTAATTTATCTGTTGTTTGCTAGATCAACAATTTGTTGCTATAAGGAGAAAAATGTACAGCGGTCCCTTTGTTTCACAGAATCATTGCAGCTGGAAGGGATCTCCGGAAATTGTCTGATCCAATAAAGATTGTATTTACTGAGGGCTGCTAAAAATATGAGTATTATGATAGTGATAATTTTCTAGTTTCTGTGTGTGTTTATCAAGCCTGAAGTAAAGACAATATTATGCAAAAAAAATATTGTAGGTGAGATTGTCTTTGTTATGCTATAAATCTTTTGGCCTTTCATCATGATAGAATCAGTCGTAGAATGGTTTGGGTTAGAAGGTGCCTTAAAGATTATCTATTTCCAACCCCTTTGTGTGGGCAGAGACACCTTCCACTAGGTCAGGTTTTGCCAGCCCCTTTCCTTTAGATGTCAAATGCCAGTTCAGGAGAGGAAATACTTTGGAAAGTGGGACACACAATTACAGTTCATGGTAGGTTTTCTTTATCTCTTATTCAGAAACGTTCAAATCCTTCCTATTTCCCTTAGGAAAAGGAATTCTTATCAGAAGCTATTTAATGAAAGACAAGAAAAAGCTATTATTGACTTAAAGTAAAATAGCACATTTAGGTAAACTGTGTCCCTCTGCTGCTGCCAGGCAGAGAAGTTGGTGCTCAGAAGACAGCTTCTTTTGTATGTCAACACTTAGATATGCAATAACGAATAGCATTCATTATTTAACAGCCTCTACGTGACATACAGCTTTCAGATATTCTTTAGCAACGCAGATAAGAACTCAGCTTCGAAACACCCCCGTTGCTGACTGGGCTTTGATTCTCCCTGCTCTGAAACAGGGCTGTGTAGACACCCCTGTGCGCTGCCAGAAAGGTCTCAGTGGTAGAAACATCTTCGCTGAGCTGCTCTGTGACACGTTGCCTGAATTTGAGTCAAATTCCTACTCCCCGTTCACCTGGAAATCTGCCAAAAGTATAAAGTACAAACACCAGAGGCAGGGAATGGCCAAAATCCACACGCAGAGTTTATCATTAAAACCTTAAATCCGAACTTCCAAATCCAAGTGTTTAAAGTTAAGCTCTGAGCCTCCCCTGAAGAGTATTAAAAATGACCCAGTTTAGCACGACTCTGAGCAGCTGGAGTCCTATCAGGAGGCCTTGAACATCCCAAAGCATCTCCCATTCAAAAAGTGTGCACTTTCATGATGGCAAGAACAAATCAGAAGGAGCTAACCAAGCCCCAGCCCCTTAGGATTTAAAATCCATCTATTTTCACTTCCCCAGCATTAATGAGCACTTTCTTTTACACCTTTGGGCATACGCGTGCCAAGAGATGAGGTCAAGATGCACAGATGCTGCTGCCCAAAGGAGAGGACAAGCTGGGAAGAATCCAAGCTTCACCCAGGAGCAGAATGACATTTCAGTACATTATGCCTGGGAGGGTGCCAGCCCAAATGATAACCTATGCACTGCTGAGGCTGGAATTCCTTACCAGTGATGCAGCCATTAGAGGAAGCAAAGACCCTGACCCAGGGAAACTGCTCAGATGAGGTATATGGCTAAACACAGCTTCTGGAAAATGCATCCTGTATTTTCTCATATAAGTAGGGCTATAGGGTAAAGGGTTAGAAACTGCCCTGAAGAATAACATTTGCATCCTGTTATCTACTAAAACCTGGCCCTGCCAACCGTGTATACCCCCTCTGAGCCCAGAAACTGGCTTTAGGTGCTCTCACTTACTCAAAGGCCAAGATGGTAACCCCATGCAGCTGCTCAGAGATAGCAATGCTTGACAGCACTTCTCACAGCTGGAGACTGAACGGTATCAGAGAGGAGAAACCATCTTTTCCGTGGGCTTTTACATTCCAGAAGGAAACCAGACCTATTGATCAGTTCCTTCTGCATAATGCAAGTGAGGTTTGGGACCAGGTGAGGTGCGTGAGTAGTAGCTGTTGTCTCTTGGATTGCTCTCTGCAGGGCTCATACCACATCAGTGGGCTTAGCAGCAGGTTTCAGTATCTCTGTTTCTTCTACTGAAACCTCTCCTTCCCCTGCATCCTCTAACTCTACCATGGAGTTTCACTCTCTGGGCTTTTCTCTTTTTGGTGGGGGGAAGCTATTAAGCTTGTCCTGCACATGGGGCAATTCAGACTTGTAAGGAAGGATACCAGGCTTCTCTGTCACACTTGGTCTCTGATTTGTTCTGTGCCCTTTGGCCACTTCTCTCCCTCTTCCTTACCCACCCTTGTGCCCTCACTACCAGCTGGCACACTGCTAAGGAGAAGCAAATGATACTCAATAAAAATTGTCCACACCTTCACCTGTACCACCATTAAGTCCTTACGACAGCAGTTTGCAGGCTGACAGACCTGGGTGCTTCGCCAGCAGACTGATAGCTGTGTCTCTTCATCACCTAAAGGCACAATCTGCCCTTCATGTGAACGTTACTGTACTCCAGAAAGATTAGCCACTTCTCATCTGGGATTAGCCACTTGTTAGCCTCACCCAGGTTTATGTCCAGGATGAATGAACACATGTCCTTCTGAAACCTGTAAGTTGATGGCACCGAGGAGCAGAGACGACATTATTCCTTTATGCTAAGACAGAAAAAGACCAGCACCCTCCAGTGCCCATGTGTATTTACTGCACTGCAGACTCAGAGATCTTTTGTCACTATCAGCACAAAGTACTTTTTTGCCCATCTGCCTTTTTCATTGCATTCCTCTCCAGATTCTGTGTTTTCTGGGATATACCCTCTAAAACATCCCAGCTTGTCTGGTCTCTCTGTGGCATTGCCATGCTTGTCAGTGTGTCTCACTGCTTCCCATCCAACAGATCCTGTGGTGCAGGTGAGAGCTGGCACATCTGTACGACATAATCTGAACCCTGAAACCTTGTGCAGAGCGTGCTGAGGAGCAGAGCAGAGCAAGAGATCACTTTTGCCTGCAGAGGGAAGGTGGCACACCTTTTGCTGCAGGTAGAAGCAGGGCCCGTTTTCCCACTGCACAGGCTGCCATCTCGTGGGCATCGTCTCGCACATGCATTCCCGGGGAAATAACTCCCAAGTGCAAACAACGCGGGGCTGTCACTATTCTGCTCTGCTAAAGCAAACTACAACCCTTCAGGTCCCTGGCGTTGAAAGGCTATAGAGAAGCAGATATGATGGAGTTGTTCCGCTTGTAATATGGTTGGTGGGGTAGATTTTCTATAAAATTAAGAGTTTCAACAGCCAAATTTATAGGTGCCAGTGTAGAATAGTGAGATCAGAAACAGCAAGCACAGCATATGTTTTACACACCAGCTAAAACCTCACTGCCCATGCAACCATATGAGCTCCAGGTACTGCTGTTCTGTCACTGCATCAGTACAGTGCAATCAGGCAGCTAAAAGCAACAGAAATCTGTGTATTGACTTAAGAGGTTCCGGTTCAGATGTGAGACAAGCAGAGCTAAAACATTGCTAACGGCTCCTGGTGCTGATGAGCACTCTGACCTTCCAGTCATAAGCTAAGCCCTCGGAAAGGAGAGAAGGTCCTGGTATTGTCTCACTCTTTGGGTCATTTTGAAGTAGCATTTTCAAGTCATGCAACGTTTGTCTTGCAAGTTAGAAATGAGAAACACAGAGTGTTTAAGTTTTTGTTTGTTTCTGGAATGTAAGAATTGGAAGTTACAGGGTGTCTTTTTACTTCCCACGCTGCCCATGCACAAGGATACGCCAGCTGAAGCATGACATATCTGTCCCTGAGCCAGCGCTGTTACAGTTTAAAGAGGATCAGTTACTTCAGGTTAGAGGAGAAGGTGGATTTTCCTGCTTCTAAGAGAATTTCCCTCCCATCTCCCATCCTTTGGTTTGCTGCTACTCCAACACTGCCAGACAGGACTTAATCCTAGGGACTTAATAAAACAACTTCTGTCAAACAGAAGACTTCATCTCTGGAATAGACTGGATATTGTATGCAGTATCTGACAACATATCCTGGGGAGCTATACTCCAGCCTTGCCCTTTAGAAGGAAACCATTTCCCTTTTCTGACACACTGAGCAATACACGTGACGTCTGAAGTCTGTTTTGTCGACTGAACCCAGGGGCTTTAAAAACATACAGTAAGATTTTAATACAGCTCATCACATTATCCAGAACCAGACACCCTGCTTAGGCTTCAAAGGCTTGATACTCTCCATGCACAGCCCACATGCAACTGCTCCTGTCTAATTACATGCAACGACAACCTTCAGCTGGCTCCCTTCCTTTGACACCCCAGCACAGCGTTCACTGGCTGAGTCTGAACTAGGACACACAGCTCTAAAACCAGCAAGCATTTCTGTTCAGGATGTCTTTGGCTGTCTTACTGCACCACAAATACACTCCTTTCATTTTCTCCCTGGAAAGCTGGTTTTCCCAGTCCTGAAGTCTTGCCTGCAGAAGCAGATTCCATTTCTGCTTTTGGATAGTTGCAGCAAGCAGTGCCATTTGCTTGTTAGCATCAGAAGGCAGGAATGTATTTTGCTAAACTTCTATCCAGACTAGCTGGTCAAGATGAGTTTTATATTTCCTTCTGTTAGATAAGCATCATTTTCACTGTAACACTACAAAAAGTCTCAGTTAAGGTCAACAGCATTCACTGTCCAGTGGCAAGAGGCAAGCTAAATGATCTGTGGTCTGGAACGGGTTGCCTAAAGAAGTGATAAATGCTCCATTCCTGGCAGTGTTCAAGGCCAGGTTGGACAGAATCTTGGTCTAGTGTGAGGTGTCCCTGCCCATGGCAGGGGGTTGGAACTGGATGATCTTTAGGTCCTTTCCAACCCAAACCATTCTACGGTTCTATGAGTCTATGATGGCAAGAAGAGTCACGTTCATAGCAAGTTGTTTGTAACACAGCCAGCTCCTATGGGTCAGAAATCCAGATCATGCACCCCATCATGAAACTGGCTTCCAAAGCATAAGAGTGTTAAACAAGAGAGCTCTGCGTTTGTCATTTCCTAGGTTGGCTTGGTTATTTGGAGATCTGAGGAGGCACTTTGCCACTTTCTCAGCACTTTCCTGAAGCATTGACAAAGAGACGCTTTGCACCAGAAGTGCCTCCTGTGAAGCCAAGGGAGGCTCTGCAGTTACCTGAAAAGACATCAAAGTTTCATCTTTGCTTCAGGAAATAGAAAGAATAATGACTTCCACATAATGCTGGAGAACTGAGGCTGTTATAAAGACATCAAATATTACCCCTCCTACCACTGAGCATGACACAAATTTTGAGACAGCTCCAATTTGCCATATAACTGCCATAGTGGGATGGGAGCTGAGGGAACAGGAACAAGGGCATGGGTAAAATAACAGAGGTGGGTAGATATGAGAAGAGACAGAAAGATAAGAAGGAGATTAAGGACAGAGAAAAGCTACACTGCCTCCTCCCCTTCCTTGTATCTTTATTTCTATTGTAGCTATGCTAGACAAAGATCTGTGCATATTATTTAAATGCCCCATAGCAAGCTCTGCTCCTCACAGCTACAAACTTTCTGCTTAGGAACTAGGTAAAAAGCAAATCTTTCTTTCCCGAAGTCAAGCTGGAATTGCTGGGCTGCACTGGACGAGCACAGCCCATCCCAGCTCTTCTTTATCATGGTGCTTTCCAACCATTGCCTGAGTACAAACTGACAGTCCCTTAGAAAGGCACTGTGGGTTTTGAGGGTAGGGACAACACAGCAACAATTCCCTGCTCAACGAAAAAGTTATAGCACCACTTTTTCTATCTGATTTGTTTCAGAGCAGTAACACAGAGCTGGTAAGATCTGAGCAGTATTTTTCCCAAAAGGAGCCTAATATTACACGCCTTGAATTCATAGCTTGGCACTTCTGAAAATGGCCCTATTTTCCAAGGTGTGGAAGAACTGCAGCCACTGTGGTCCTCAAGAATACAGCACTTCTGAATATCTGCTTATCTCATCCCCTAAGAAGAGCTGATGATGCCTCTGGGAAGCTTGTTCTCCAGTCTTTTAACCGTAGCAACTTAGTATTTCACACGGAGAAACTCACTGGGTGACTTGGAGGGAAGCTTTAAGCATAAACTTCACAGGTTGCTGTTCCCAGAAAGGCTCCCTGGAAGAGTGGAAGCTCCCTAGGCATGTTCTAGATGCAGACTTGTCCAGATCCTCAGTCAGTGCCAGCCTCTAAGCATCTTCCACTTCCTCATGTACTCCCCCAAAATCCAGACCTCTGCTTAAACTTGCTACAGGTAAACCACAACTGACTTGAATTACATATGAGGTACAAGATAAAGTCTTAAAGCGCTTTTACTTAAAATGAGTTCTTGAGATACAAAAGGGATTTCAGAAACTAGGCAAAACTCAGTCATAAATCAATATGACTGTTAACATGTATGCATATGTGTGTGTGCATGTACACATGTATATATATATATTTGAATTAGGAACAGAATTATATAAACCAGAGGAAAACCATTCCAACAAATAGAGGAATTTTACTGCAAATCCTCTGCACTGCAGACCTAAGTGGCCTCATTTACTGGGCTAGGCAGTCATGAAGTTGTTTCTGTGAAGGATACTGTTCTAATCCATACCTTTCAGCCTAAATTATTCTGTTGCTCTGACAACAACATACTGCTCCTGTCCTCAGATGCAACGTTTGTGTGCCACATTTTAATACTTTTTGAAGTGTACTTGGAATCGAGACATAGTAAGATCCAGAGGTTACTTGGGTCACCTTTTACTCTTTGTGAGAATGGTTTTGTCACTGCCTGTGATCTTCAGGTTGTTAATGGAACACAGAAGCTGAGACAGTAGAGAACAGCAGATGCAAGGGAGAGGTGGGTGGGAGACAGAGAAAGTGAACCTGGAATCCCTCCCTATCTTCCTATGCCAGAGGGAACTAGACAGGGAAGCTGGCTGGAGGACAGGCTCTTATCAACTCTCATGATTTGGAGGGTTGCATAATATTTTTTAAATGCAAAGACAAAGCTTTGCGACTCATGTAGTTGCAGAAGACTGATCTTTGAAGGCTAAAAAAGGGCAGCATCTCCCAGTGTGATGGAGCACGATCAAAGAAATCCTACTGAAGAGAAGTATCTGGAGATCTTCTTTGGGGCTTAACCATTCCACTTCCTACTTTGTCTCCCAGCAGCAAAGCATAACCTCCTTTTCCAAGTCACTTGAGGCTTTAAGTCCTATTATGCAATGCCTACAGGAGTCCTGACAGTGCAGAAGAAGGAGAACTCACTGATTTAAAGCTAAAGTAAATCTAGACAGATGAGCAGCCAATAAAGACACATGGAAAAGAGATTTAAACAATAATTATTCCCTTTCTCCTTAGAATGTTGTTCAAAACACCCTCTGTCAGTGCAAAAGCATCCCCACACAAACATCCCCTCGCTGACTGCAGGGACCATTGCTATTTCTAGAGACCCATGGACAGCAGAGCACCACCAGCCCAGAAACCCCCCTGTCACGACCAGATACAGGCGGTATTTAAGATCAGGTACCCATGAGAACAAGGCTGACAGTGGAGCCGCAGCGCTGCAGTGGGGAGCGCTCTCCACCGCGGCCGCTCGGCGGGGCTGGGAACCGGCCGGCGCTCGCAGCCTGCGGCGGGCGGGGCGAGGGCGGTGCGTGCGGCCGCGGCTGCCCGGGGAGGGGGTGTTGGGATGTTAGGATGCCGGGATGCTCCCACGGGCTCCCTCCGGCCACATAGGGCAGCAGCGGCGCGGGCGGCATGTGCGCCGGGGTCCCGCTCCTCCTCCTCTTCCTCCTCTTCCTCCTGCTGCTGCTGCCGCGGCTGTGGCGGCGCGGAGCGGTGCTGCTGGAGCCGCCCGGCCGGGCCGTGCTCATCACCGGCTGCGACAGCGGCTTCGGGCACTTCCTGGCGCTCCGCCTCCATCGCCTCGGCTTCACCGTGTTCGCCGGCTGCCTCTGCCCCGGCGGGGACGGGGCGCAGCGGCTGCAGCGGGAGGCCGGCGGCAGCGGCCGCTTGCACGTCCTGCAGCTCGATGTCACCAGCGCCCGCGATGTGCTGGCCGCCAAGGAGCTGGTGCTCAGCCACCTGCCCGAGCGAGGTGAGCACCGGCGGCGCGGAGCCCCGAAACCCGCCCCTCGGGGCGGCCGGGGCTGGAGGGGCGGCGGACGGGGAGGGTCCGCTGGGCCGTCACGGCTTGTGGCCAGCGAGCACCAACACGGACGGGGCTAAGGGCAGCTGCCGCTGTCGGTAACTACAGTGGTTTACATTTAAACCCGCGCGGGTGCTCGGCTGAGTGACACAAAGTGGGGCCCATCCATAGATGCCTACAGTGGAAATGAATGAATGCCCGAGTGCGGAGCCCCTCCGGTTATCCGACAGGAGGAAACGGCAGGCAAAGCATAGAGCACCCGCTGGAGGCGGTGGGAAGGTGATGCATTGCAGAGCATGAGTTATGAATAATAAAGGAAATGCAGAGAGGGAAGCTGTTGTGCCACATCAAAACAGCTATTGGCACAACTGGAGTTTGTCAAGCTGGTCCCTCAAGGGGTCACTTAAAAGGAAACTTGTCCCGTTATACACCATATAGAGGGTATACAGCCAGGGCAGGGGATAGACTTTAACTTACAAAAGAACTGCAGACAACTGAAATCTTGGGTTATCCACTCAGAACAAATGACACACAGCAGGACGTGGGCCACAGGCACCTCCTTCCCCCTTTGACTGCAGGGCGCGAGTCAGTATGATGCTGGAGGATACACTTGGAATAGAGCACACTTAGCCAAGCTTGAAAGTAAGGTTTCCCCCAGAAATACAGACACTTTCTATATAGACACAGGGAAGACAAGAAGAGAATAAAGCACGTGGAACAATAATGAAATGCAAGACCTCTGCCTGCCTGGTTCATTGGCATGTTGGGAAGGGGATGAAACAAGAAGTATGAAAAAGCCTTGGTGCTGCTCATCAAGTGCATGTATTTATGGTTGATCTTAACCTTATCTGATTAAGAGGCAGTGTCTTTGGGCTCCTTCCCAAGTGCAGAGACAATGCAGATGGCTCACAAAAGCTCTTAGAGGCTCGATGGTGACCAGGTTACCTGAAATTCTGGGTCACAGATCATTTATCCTGTAATTCTGGCAGTTTATGTAATGCTCATGTTCATGCTGTCATGTAGACTCTTGAGTCCACAGTTGAGTACTGATCTGCTGGTAGTCCTTGATGCCTATAGGCAAGTGGACACACCTACAGACCAAGACAAATCATACTGGGGACATCAGGGCCTGCTTAGAAGGTCCAGGAAAGACACTTGAGCACAACTGGGTCTGAAATGCTGCATGGACACAACGTATGCAGGTTGGTTTCCCTGGAGTGTCAGCCCTTGCTGCAGGGCTGGGCCTGTCAGCCAGAGCACACCCTATGAAACCTTTGCCCACTCTTGGTCAGTGCTTTCGCTGCAGCATCGTGAGGGCACTCTGCAAAGGCAGAAAGCAAAACCAAATTTTATAGATCCAGACAGCATATATGCCTTTTGGGTCAACTCCCAGTTATCAAGTAATAATAGGAGAAGGTCTTGGGGATGTTGGTTGATAACATGAGCTGTCAGTGTGCACTTGCAGCCCAGAAAGCCAACTGTATGCGGGCTGCATCAAAAGGAGCGTGACCAGCAGGGTGAGGGAGGTGATTCTTCCCCTCTACTCCACTCTCATGAGACCCCATCTTCAGCTCTGAGACCTCTAACACAAGGGACATCGAGCAAGTCCAGAGGAGGCCATGGAGATGCTCCAAAGGCTGAAGCGCATCTGCTCTAGAGACAGGCCGAGAAAGCCTTGATTGTTCAGCCTGGAGACGGTGCCAGGGAGACCTTAGAGCAGTCTCCCAATACCTGAAGGGACCTACAAGAAATCTGAGCGGGGCTTTGCATAAG